>JAHXHD010000238.1:0-18999 GCA_019857685.1 Papiliotrema terrestris | reverse complement strand
GGTCGAGGGTGGGCCAGCTGGGTCGGGCGCGGTGTTTACGCTGGAGTGGGTTGGCATGCCCTACGGATGGGCCAGGCTTGCCTCGCCGGCGAGGCGTCCCTGCGCTTGTCCCATCCGACGCGATCCCATGCGTTTCATCTTTCAAAAAGAGTCGCGCGCGTCTCGGCGTCTCGGCGCATCACCCGAAGTCGCCACCTTCCCCTTTCAGGACAATAAGGATGATTTTTCGACTGCGACCGCCATCCCACTCAAATCGTCCCACCGGTCCAGGCCCGTCGGGTGAGGTGTGTCACCTCCCCGTGCGTTCGTCACAACGTCAGCGGCAGGTAATGTGATCGAGCAGCGATGCTACAATGGACAGAGCAGACCGACCACCTCGAGTGAGTGGCGCAGGGGGGTGCACGTGTCTCAGAAGAACAATCGGAGCAGAGTGAGTCGGGCTCGGGATCAGTGTCTTGTCTCTGGCGCACCGAGACCAGTTGGGACACCACTGCATCCGCCTCCTCCTCGCACACTTCCCACGCTTCGTTCGTACGTTGTGCGTGTTTCGACGGCGGCATGGCGCACCGGCACCGGTAACTCGCCCGAGCACCAACTTTACATGGCCCCGCTCCCGTGCAGAGGTTGCACGACTTCCATGCATAATTGGGCAAAGCCGCCGGAAGTGGGCGGTGGAGAATAACCTACGCTGTGTCCTCCACCCAACTCGCGTTCTACGCGCGACCCCCAAGGCCTGGCCGCGGCACTCCCGGCTCGTTCCTTGATTCCAGTCGGCGGCGTTACACTGACTGCGCCTTCCGTTATCCCTCGACAAATCTCTGACGGAAGACCCAGAAAACGGGGTCGAACCCCGGTCCACCCGAGGCGATTCGAGGGTGCCTCGCAGCGTCAATCCGGGCGATCGCGGCCCGACACATACCCTCGACCGCCCAGCTTCACGTAGATCACGTTGCTTACACCGGGCTCGACCAAGCATGACCCCGAAACCACAACTCTGGGTCCAGACCTCGGACTAACTAACGCGCACATCAGACCGTGTAACCTCCGGACTTCCTGACTTCTGGACCACATTGCAGACAATCGTACCCTCAGATAATGAGTCGATCAGTCCGACACAGCACCTGACGCAATCGTTCGTCACGCATGCATGATTCTCGAGCCCAGATGCCGGGGGGGTCAGTCACCCCTACTAGCCATATGACAACAAACACGATACCCATCTACACCCGCAGGGCCTCTGTCCCGCTTCGTCCGGTCGTCGGACTCGGTGTCGCCAGATAGAGCGCGACATGCGGCTGACGGCCGAAAGAGCTGGGGAAGCAGGCGCTCGGGTTCGAGGTATAATGATCGAAATAGCAAGACATACATACAACCGAAGATGAATCAAGTGGCACGGCGAGAAATGACGAGAGCAACGATGAGGCATGAGCGATGGAAGCGATGAAGCGGTCGGCCGAGGGGCGAGAGAGAGTGAAGGACGAGGAGGCAGAAAGCGTTGAGAAGTGATTCTTGATCGATCGATCGATGTGAGCGAATGCCGGATCCGGGTCCAAATGGAAATTCTACTGCACAACATACAGGGCGAGTGTGTCAATATGGAAGGAGATGCGGAAGGGAGAGGGAGCCGAGTCGAGTTGAGGGTGTGAGTGGACGTGGGCGTGTTGTGAATCGTAATGGAAGGTCATTGAGAAGGGGATAGGAGTTCTCTGTGTCCGCCGAGACCGAGACGACCAGGATGTGTCCGTCAGCGGGGGCCAGCGGGTGTGCGGGCTACAGCGGTCATGCGAAGACCGGGTCGCCAGCTGACGCCGGGTCCCCAGGCGACGGGTATCCGGGGGCACGATGCTCGAGATCATGCCCATCGGATTGTGGATCGCGTTCGAGTCCAGTGTCCGAGATAGAGTGAAGAGGAATCTCGGGAGAGTATGAAGTCCGAATGATGATTCGGCGGGCGTCCATCGGAAGTGGTCGTACGGATCTCCGCGGCGCGATAACGACGCGAACAGATTCGGATGCGAAGACGCGTGAGGTCTGGCCGGATGGCCCGCCTCTCATTGCGCTTCCAAGATCGCAGCCGACGGAGGCGTATCCCTCGCCTCGATCTTGCGCTTCAGCGCCTCGGCCCGACTCTTCACAGACGCCATGACTGTCGTCAGCACCGCGAACCAACTTCCCACCGTGCCCACGAATTGCCTTGGCAGACACTGACGTTTATCGACGGTGGCCTTGTCATCCTCGCGAATATGGCCTCCCTCGTACATGACGTCGTCCAACAATGCCATAAGCAGCCATATGGCGCTTTCGTACCCAGCCTCGGCGGTGGTATAATCGCCAGACAGCTCCGCGCGCGCAGCATTACGGGACTGTTGTCAGCGCCACGCCACCGCTCACACAGCTCGTTTTGGCAGCACTAACCATCTCCCTCGCCGTGTCATGCAGCAGCTTGTCCACGAAAGGAAGCTCTTCCGCGCACTTGGACTTGGCGAAATCCGCCTTCTCGTAGCACTCGTTGAACCTCGCCCGAAGCCATTGGACCACTGCGCATCAGCACGGATACCTCGTACCTTCCACGCTCATATGACACGGCACATACTATCATTGAGATCCTGGCTCGTCTCGTATTCCGGCTCCGAGGCCTTGCGCTCCCAGTACCGCTGAATCTCTGTCGTACCCTGCACGATGAACATGAGTGCTTTGCAAAACAGGACGACCGCCTCGCCAGCCGCGGCCTCTTGCTGTCGGAGCAAGAACACCTCGGAGTTGATCGACGAGCTGCTGCTCTTCCTGCGGGGCGAGATGCCCAGGCCGGGGCCGCTCGGAGTGGCCGCAATAGTCGCTAGGTGCTGCCACGTGCCGAGTCGCTGGTCGGCCAGCTCGAACAGCGCGAACGCCTTGCGCGCGACGTCTTCGACTTTGCGTAGAAGCTCCTCCTCTGCAGGGTGAATCTCGCCGGAGCGTATGATCGTCGGACGTTGCTTGGTAGCTGCCGTCGCGGTGGCGCGGGCGATCGCGTTCGTCGCGGCAGTAGCGGATGTGCCAATGAGCTTGATGGCCGTGTTGGTGAGCGCTCGAGCCAGCGTGCCAGTTTGGAGCGATGATGGCGACGAGCCGAAACGCGCCATGGGCTCGTATAGTTGCGCGGGCGGGAAGACATTGAGGTTCTGGGGGATCGACGGCTGGCGCCTGAGCTGGTTCAGGGCGGTCGAGGAGTGTTGGCGCGACACGGCCGGGATGGCAAATGGCGGGGTGGTTGATAAGCCAAACGGCGGGGAGTACGACATGGGCACAACGACGTTCTTCGTAGGCTGCGGAGCGGTCGTCGCTGACGGAGACGTGGCCGCAGAAGCAGGCCTGAACGATGAGACCGGGCGAGTGACCACACTTGGGCGAGAGCTAGGGCGTCGCGTTAACGCCGTCGAGTGCGGCTTCTTAGAGGCTTGGTCGACTTCTGCATCGTCAGCATCCTAGTTTAGGCCTCCCAGCAGCTTTACTGACCATCGGCGAGCGCGTTGACTTGGACTGTGCCCTTGTCAATCACCACGTACTCCTTGGCGACCATCGAGTCATCAGCCTCTAGTGCCGACTCGTCTTTGCCGGTGTTCATCGTGATGGGCGGAGTGGCCGCGAGCGGGGAGCCTTCGCCGATGGTGCGCGAACGCGGCAAAGACGGAGGGTGGTTCGACCCGGGCGTAATGGGCTGAGCCTCCTCTACCGACCCAGGTTCCCGCGATGAGAAGCGGCGGTGAGGCCGCTGCGAGGGCGTCTGGATTGGTCGAGGCCTAGTGGTGTTCTCTGACGGCGAGGGAGCAGTGACCGGAGGTTCCGTATTTGACGGCCTGTCGTCCTGGACGTAATACTTCGGCTCAGACCTCCGTACTGGAGGCGGTCGTGCAAATGGCGGGAGATGGGAATGATCGGCCGGCTGCGCCGGGACTGTTGGCGGTGTCGGGACAGTCGTGACTGGCAGTGGTGCGGGAGTCGCTCGTGGTGTGTACTCCGCCCGCTTCTCTTCCAAGTCAGACCTAGCCCTCGCTGGTTGAGGATTGAGTGCTGGCTGCGTCGAGATTGGTTGTGGCGCATGAGTTGGTAACGGCGCTTGTGCGCGTTCCCGGTCTACGCTGTCGACCATCTCTTGCAGTCTGCCCGTATTCGTCTCCGCCTCGGAGCTCTCACTGGACACGTCCAGGTCAAGGCTGCCCTCTACAGTACTGCGGCTCTCGTACATGTACCCCTCCCATATTTGGCTGCTGCCGAAGAAGGCATCAAAGCTCATCCGCTGTATTGAGTGGCGTTTGAGCAGTGCCCGAATGAGGGTCTTGATGTCGAGAGGGACGGGCAAGGGCGGAATGACGTTTGGGTCCGGTTGCCGACTCGACTCGTCGGGGAACTTGATCCTGTCTTCGCCCTTCTCGATCTTGCGCAAAAGCTCGACGTGGTTGTTTGCGCGAAAGGGAGGTTTGCCTACTGCCATCTCGAACAGCACGGCGCCGACGGACCAGAGGTCAACCTTCGCGTCGTACTTCTCATATCGAAGGATCTCGGGCGCCATGTAAAGCCTGAGCATGAGCTGAATTCGAGCAAGCAAATCCGACAGCTCACGGTGAACCGCAAAGCGTTTCAGCCATGGCGGTAGCAGGTAATATTCGCGCGAAGCCAAAGTCTGCGACCTTGAGAACGGGGATACCGATCGGGTGGCCATTGGCCAGCTCCGTATCCGATGCAGGCTGTAGCAGAAGATTCTGGCGTAAGCCATCGTCCAGATACACGCAGAATGCTCACCTGAGGCTTGATATCTCGATGTATCAGATCCTTCTTGCGCAGGAATTCGAGCGCGTATGCTTCACGTCAGCTCTCCGAAGAGCGCGCTGCGTGAGGCTCACCCAGCTGTCCCAGGAACGACCGCGTGACGCGCTCGTCCAGACCACCGGTCGGCGGATGCGGGTAGAAGATCTTTTCCCCGCTGAAACTACCTCGAGGGTAGTAATCTAGCGTGGGTAGTTGACCCCGGTTCTTGATGTATATTGAAAGGTCGGAGCCAGAGCAGAACTCCATCACAAGATAGATGTGCGATTCATTCTTCTGCACTGTCAGCAAGGCCCTAACAATTGGGCAGCTGGTCACGTACGAAACACTCCTCTAGCGCGGTAATATTCCGGTGCTTGATCGATTTGAGAATGTTAATCTCGCTCTCGAGGTTCTCAAGCAGCTTCGTGGTGAGTTTCTGCCGGGAGACGGCTTTGATAGCGACTGTTTCGCGCGTCCGCTGTTTATGTGAAGGGTGCGTATGAGAAACGGGGAAGATGAGGGAGTGTGTGCACGTCGCGTTGGTCGATTGTGAGGGCATGAGGCGAAGGCGGTGCAGTGATTAGATATGGCCAGTAGGAGAAGAGCGATGTCGATGAGAACGGGAGGAATGGCGTCAGCCTATACTCCTCAACCAAACTCTTCCGATCACGTCGCGACCGCAGCGAGACGAGGAAGACACGCCGACTCACGGATCGGTAGCCCTTGTAGACCGTCGCGAAACTGCCCCGGCCGATCTCCTGCCCCAGGATGTAGTTTCCTATCCGCTCCTTGTGGCCGTGGCCCTTGTCCTCTCGCCCGCTGCCTTCTCTACGCATATCTGGTGGCATCTTGCGAATTAGGAGAAATTACGAAGCGGAGTGTCCAAAGCGCAACGTCCGCGGAAGCTGTGGAAGACGAAGATGCTCCACCGATCCCAGAGCACTCGCGTGCGGTGGAGTGGGATCAAGTGAGGATGCGGATGTGGTGTGTAGTGCAGTGTGTGCAGCGGCCCTGGGCCCAAGGGCCAGACCGGAGCGGGGCCTGATGTGTTTCCAGAACGCTGATCGCTGATCCGTCCTCGGGGTATCGGGGCGGGGGAGGGGAATGGGGGTGGAACGGTGGTAAAAGGGGGATGATGTGATGCCAGGACAGGATGGCGTCTTGCGTGCTTATCGCGACGGGTGAATCGGGGTGGTTGGTCGGTTGCGTGTCGGCGAGCCGAGTCGGCGATATCGCTGGAGTTGGCACCTGCAAGACGTCACGTCACGGTGAAGGCTGGTCGTTCGTTGGTCGACTGGTCGATCCTGGTCGAAAAGGCCTGGCCGACTGCGAATGCGAATCCGCCTCTCCACGGGGTAGATGAAAGGAGGCGAAGGGAAGGAGGTGGAGGCGAGGCGATGGCGCGATGCTAGGATCGCCGAGGTTAAGTGACTTGAAGTGACAGTGACGAGTTGAAGCAACACGACGCGGTTGAGACGAGGGGCATGTGACGATGGTGGAAGGTTGCGTGTGTCTCGGGGTATCGACCGACTAAGCTGATGGTGGTGTACCTGACCGGCCGGCCGCGGGTATGTGATCGGCGGAGACTGGTCCTATCGCGGGGATCGCTGTTGACCGTTCCCGATACACTGGACACCCGCGTCGCTATTGTATTGATACGCACAGAAGTGGATGTTTGTGGACAAGATGGAGTGGATGACAAGATGAGCCGTACAGTCGCAGTCAGACCGCTATCATGCTCGATGGCGCGACAACAAGTGATCATCACTCTCTCTTGGCTTGATTCTCACGTAATCCACGCTTTGGGTCCCCAATCGTAATGCGCTCCTTCTCGGCCGATTACACCGGTTTCTAATTCCCCATTACAAGGAGACGTCGGCCGGGTGGGTGGCGATGTCGATACCCGGTGTGCAGAGCACGGGACGACTCGGGAAGCGACTGTTCCGGAGCGCGTCGGTGGGGATAAGCACGTGCCTATCTCACACATTGGACGGTCACGTCACAGGCGGTCATCATGCACTCCGTTTCGATCCAGTCCTTGTCGCACACAGCACGCGACCATCTGTCCGTCCCAGCAATCGGCGACCGTCTGGTTCATGCTGGGCGATCCGCATCGGGAGCATCGCGACAAAGCACGACATCCCAATGCAGTGCGTTCGACACAGCTCGATGCCATCAGATGGGCGGGCGTGATCGGGGCGGGAAGGATGCGTGATGCGCAGCTTAAGGGGATCATCACGGGGAAACGGCAGCAGTGTGTGATCGTATGTACATGCATCATCCGTCGTTTCATTCGCATCTGCTACGCATCTTCCCCTGCCGCTTGAGTCTCTACACTGTGTCCGCCGTCCATGCCTGGGCCGGAGGGAGCTCCTCGATGCAAGCGAGCACAGCTTGATGAAGCAGGCGGACGATCTCAGTGATCTGGGAGGCGGTGGCCGTGTAGGCCTGAACGGTCAGCGATGAGAAGAGCAATCTCTGCAAGCTCTCAGCCGCTCACTGGCGCAAGGATAACGGTGTCGCCCTCTTTGCCGTCGATCGTGCCAGCAATACCGAGGACAAGCAACCCAATCTGTAACGCTTTGGCTTTGACGCGCACGGCAAAGCGAGGCGACAAGGACGAAGGTTGAGAGAACTCGACCCCCACAAACTGGATGTCAGCGTGTGTCGGCCCCAGCAAGCAGATCCCTCACCAGACCCTTCCCTCTAACATCCACCATGCTCTCGACTCCCTTGAACGCAGCCTGCAGCTCCGAAATCAGCTGCGCTCCCCGCTGCCTCACATTCGACAGCAGACCCTCCCGGTCCATCACCTCAACGACCTTGACGCCCACCGCACAGGCAACGGGATGACCCTGGTACGTGTGCGAGTTGTTCCATATGCCCTCTCCCCCCTTCTTGATCACATCAACCACCTCCTCCGTTGCGATGATGCCCGCGAGGGGCATGTAGCCCGCTCCAAGCCCCTTCGCGACCGCCACGATATCAGGCTTGATACCTTCGCAGACCGCCTGCCAGGCGAAGAACTCGCCGCACCGTCCTGCGCCAGACATGACCTCGTCGGCGATGAGCAGGATGCCATACTTGCGGAGCACAGCAGATATCGCCGGGAAGTAGCCCTTGGAAGGGGTCATCACGCCCGCGGCGGCGCCAACGATAGGTTCGGCGGCGAACGCCATGACTCTCTCTGAGCCGATCTCGAGGATCTTCGCTTCGAGGTCGGCGGCCAGGCGCGCAGAGTATGCTTCTTCGGTCTCGGCCGGGAGAGCGCGGTGTCGGTACTGTGGGGTAGGGACATGATGTGCGTGCGTCGAGAGGATGGGAGCGTACATGTCTCGCCGGGGCGGCATATTGCCGATCTTGGTTCAGGGGTCGCTGGGCAGCGTCCGAGCCGGGTACAGCTCACCATCAGTGCACAAGGGTGTTTCCATGCCAACTCGGAAATCTTGCGATGATCTCCGTCCTCTGAGGCTCGCCCTTCTGCACCCAGTACTGCCTCGCAAGCTTGATACAGCCCTCGTTTGCCTCCGAGCCTGCTCATCAGTCACTCGCTCGGCTATCACTTCACAACGGACCCGAGTTCACGAACGCCGCGGCGCCGAAGCCCCCTTCTCGCACAGCAGCCTGCTGAGCTGCTCGGCGGGCTCGGTGCCAAGCGACTGATGGTACGCGTACGTGAGCTTCTCCGCCTGGTCGGCCATCACTTTGATGATCTCCTTGTTGCCCTGACCCAGGGATGCGACGGCAGCTCCCCCCGAGACCGCGTCGAGGACCGTACGACCATCTTCAAGGGTAAAAGTGAGGCCGGAAGCGGACACTGCCATGGGGTTAGGCGTCGAGTAGTGTAAGAGGTAAGTTTTCCAGCCCATTTCAAATAGGTTGCGTCGCTTAATGGCTTGGAGGAGGTGAGCTGCAGACAGCTGATACATGAGATGGTCATTTGCGCGTTGTCGAGTCGATGCTCGGTAGGTCCGCCGAGACATGAACGCACCTTATCTCCTCCAGTTCCTGGGAGTCCCACCGACAGGGCTGAAATCAGCCTACTAGTGCTCCGAAGCGTTTTAAGTTGGCAAACTAGGGGTATGGGTGGTGGAAACAGATCTGGGTGACGAATGCCTGTGGTTTCCTCGGCACTTACCTTGCAGACCAGGAGGGACTACGGCTGTATTTCGTGTACGACCAAGTACAGATTCGATTCTTATCCAGCCTGAGCGGCGGCTGGCAACGGGAACAGTGACAACTGCAAAAGCCCGATAACGCGAGATGACGAGCGATGTGATCGACTGAGCGTTACATCAGTGACGATCCCGAAGTCCCTTTGCTCAAAGAGGACGGGTGGCCCTGGAAAGAACTGCCTGCTACTACTTCAAACGCTGGACCAGCACCACAAACATTACACAGATACGCCTCAAAGGAGGGGCCTCAGGCTCCGCAACTTCGCACGATCAGGTTCAGGCAGCAACCCGCCATTTGCAATCCATACGTGCGCCAAGTGCCACAGTAGGGCCATTAGGGTATCGCTAGCTTCGCGTTCCTTCTTTGTCGCAACGGGCGGATATGATAAAGGCATAATGCATTTGCAAGTGCTTGTTCCGACTTCCGGGAAGGCTATGATGCATTGTTTCGGCTCGTCTCTGTGAACTCACAGCAATCCAAAGGAGGGGCAGCAAGAAAGGTTGCATCCGTTAGCAACACAGCTTGCAAGGACTCACCACAACCAATGAGAGGTTTCAAGCTATCCAAAAGGCGGCGTCCCTTCCACCGAGCGAGCACTGTACTTATGACACTGAAGGCATTCTTGTTTCCCAGATTCTAGTTCAGCTTAAAAGCTTGACTTTCCCGCTCCTTATGGTAACCAGCTCGGTGACCAAAAGCAGCATCTTTGGGCGTGCGAAGCTCATCGCATTCCCCCGAACAACGGGCCCTCCGCTATGACCGCTGTAGATCTGCACCTGAGTCAACGAGGATACCCACAGCGTGCACTTTCAGGGTCGTGTATGGGTTTCCATTGAGCTCGTGCCACCTCACTGCCTCCCCGATCAGCACCTTGGAGGTGTTCGTGTTCCCCGATGGGTCTGGCATTTCTCCGACATGTGCGCTTAACGACCAAACGGTCCGACAACAGTGCGTAGCCCTCCATTACACCCAGCACTTCCTTTGCTGCGGATGGGAACGTGAGTGCGCACAAAGGGTGGGCAAGTCAGTCTCTGTAGAGACTTTTGTGCATTTCGTAGCATGACTCGCCACTGACCGTCGCCACTTTGCGAATGACCTCCTACCCAGGTCACTCCCGCAATGTCTATCGGGAGTTGAATGGATGGTCAGTCATGGACTGCCGGATGAGACGTTGCTGCACTTCATCGAGTCTGACAGACAATGCCGCCGATTCGAGCATGGCGGGAGATCACAGGTCCACGGCTGAGTGACACATGTGAATGGGACAAACAAACATCACGTGACCTCGTCGTTGATCGTCGCCCGCCATTACCGTTCCTGCTTTCTTTCTGCGCGCGCAACATCACTCAACCCCGCACACTGTATCGTATATCGCTGTCTTCAACCATGCTACAGCGGCATCGGAAGTCTCAGTCAACGTCGGCCCTGTCTGTCATAGCTGACAGTGGGCCTTTACCGCCCGTGCCGCAGCTTTCCGACCGCGACAAACACCGTGAGGCGGACCGGGACCGAAAAGCAAAACGACTGAGTCAACACCCGGCACTGGGACGGGTGGACGAGGTCGTCCAAGCTCAGATGCCGGATCTGCCTGGGCTGATCACTCCAAGTAGATCGAAGACAGGCAGGGATGGACCGGCGGAGGGGTCGAAGGGGAAAGATGGGAGGGACAGGGAGAAGCAAAACAGGACGAGGTCTCGCGGAGGTGTTGTCGGGGAAATGGAAGTTCGAGGATGGATGGGCGACGTGAGTATGCTCGAGAGGCCTCCTAGCACTCTTAATCTGGGGTGTGGATGCTCTGGGGATCGCTGACGCCAGATCATGTCCCTGCGGAGCTCTGAGCGACGTCGTCTGGCAGCGTTGAAGGGCCTGGAAAAAGCGCTGACGGGTTGTTGTACGGCCTCTCGCTCAAGCTCAGAAGGAGGCATGACCCTGTCGATGTTCGTCGGACTCCAATGTGAGTTGTTCAGCTCTCTCCGGTCACGTCAAGCCGACAATAGTGCACAACCCGCTGGTCGCGCTCCTGACTGGCCATGCTCGAGCTCTCTCATCACGTCACCCCCCTCAGGCCGACGAGTTGACCTCGATTGTCATCGAGCTGGAGTACATTGTTCGGATACTACAAGGGCTGTGTCTCATGAGTGAGAGGTGCAAGAGCGCTGCCGGAGAGCAGCATGTCCTCGAGGTGAGTGTCGGTGTGAAGTTTTGGCCGTGCGTGAGCTCATCCATAGATCATCATTGACCTGCTCCTCTTACTCCGCACGCAGCCCCCTCAGCCCACTGCTGAAGGCGAGCCGACACAGCATTCCATCGTGTACAGCATGCTCGAGCTGCTGTGCTGCATCCTCGTCGACTCACCTGGCAACTCCCGGACATTCGAAAGGCTCAGCGGGCTGGAAGCGGTCGTGAGGGTGCTGAAGGGCACAGGCGTCGCCAAGGAGATCAGGTGAGTGATCAGAGCTCAGCCTCGGAAGAACGCCCGCTGATGAGCAGGATGAAATGCCTCGAATTCCTGTACTTCTACCTTCTCCCCGAGAATACCACGCCCGCTCGCGCCGTTTCATCGTCTTCCGCGGCCTCGCAATCCTCGTCATCGTCCGCCGAATCGATGCTGTACCCGCCATCACCCCTCTCCTCCTCGACCAGCTCGATCGGCTCGTCGGGACGGATCTCGCCCTCTCCCATGCCCTCTTCGTCGTACATTCACCCAGCCACTCGTCAACAGGCACACCGGTTCGAGGACCTGGACGTCCCGTTCATCCCGCAGACGCCCAAGAAGAAGCCGCAGCCGTCATTGGGTTACCTCACCCCGAGTGCCAGGCGCGTCTCTGGTGGGAGCACCGTAGCTGCCCTGACGCCATCGCTCGAGCCGGTACCTGCTTCGCCTGTCGATATTCGGCTCAACGACGACACCCAGGCTGCGACCTCGACCAAATCCCGCATGGAAGAGACGCCCCGGAGAGACTCGCGGCGGTGGTCGGTCATGGAGTCCCGATCGACGCGCTCCAGTTCCGGTCTCGGTCTTGGCTTGCCGAAGAGCACGAGCTTGTCTAGCAATCTAGCAGCTGTTGCGAGCGGAGATGATGGCAAGCGCGATGTGACAGCTATCAAGCTGGATATTGCGCCCGAACGCAACATCACAACCGCATCCGGCTACACTGACCCGTTCTCGGATGCTCGATCGTCTTCCTCAGGTTCATCTACGGTCGTACCACCCCGTACATCCAGCGGAATGTCCCGGTCTTCCACCGCCTCTGACCTCGTCGGAGCGTCTTCTCCTAGCGGGACCAACTCGCCCGGCCTCGCTTCGAGACGGCTGTCGGTGCGCCGTCCCAGCCGCCTGATGCAGGTCTCTACACCGCACTCGCCGGAACCAAGCACCTCCGCGACCTCGTCCGCTGCGGGCCGACCGCAGAAGATCCGTCATTCGAGAACGCAGTCGCACATGTCGTCACTGCCGCCCCCACCTCTACCAGTTCCGCATTTGCCGACATCGTCATCGGCTTCTGACCTCGCCGCCATGGGCAGGCGACGGTCCACGCCGCCAAGCGCAATGTCCGGGTCCAAGCCGATATCTGCTTCTACGTCGACGTCGGTATCGGCCACGCCCCAGCCGACGCCGGCCAAGCGGGCTTTCCCGGCGGAGTTGACGCGAGGAGGCCGGATGACCCCAAGCGCTAGTAGTCCGAACCTCGTCGTCCCGCTCGGCGCGACACGAAGGATCCCGTCGGGGAAGAGGACGAGTCTGGACGAGGGTGTCAAGGCGACAAGGGGCGATAAAGCTGATCCAGCCGATCTGGCCAGAGCGAAGAAGGATAAGAGCAGGATGACGAAATCGGTAGAAGAGAAAAAGGAGCTTGTGGGTGCAAAGTAAAGGAAATACTTGTGCTGATGCGCAGTTGTCGAGCTGGATCGGCAATGTTGATGCGCTAGTGGAGGGAGTGGAGAAGGTCAGCTTCTGGGGCAGCATGACGAGGAAGCGGTGACTGTGAGGGGATAGCTGGTAAGGCAACAACGGGCAGCTGGAGTCGGACATACGGCGCCGAAAAGGCGGAAGACAGCAATCATATTCCTCTGAACTGAGCCGCTGGGAGGGAGGCCAAGACGAGACGGGCGCCTTTGGTGCGGGGCGGTCCCCTGTGTAGCTTGCAAACAATAACGACTAATATCATCATGACGCTCATGCGATGTACCTGCACGTCGACCCCTACGCCGATTCCTTTGCATACTACTCGGTTCAACATGACCTCAAGGCAGCGCCTTCGGATCCGTTGTGGGCGACAGCGAGTCACCTCACCACGGCACCACCCCATGCCGATTCAACAGGACCTCGACCTTTTCGTCCCATTTCCCCTGAACCACATCGCTCACGAACCCTCCACCCACGATCGGCTCCTCGGCGCCCATGCTCTTGATCTTGACGGGATCGGCCCCTCCCAGGCTCGTAGCCAGCAAGCCGGGATCGAGGATATGGACTTTGAAGGCATCTTCGCGTAGGATGCGCGCCCACTCGAGCGCGAGCATGTTCAGCCCGGTCTTGCTCGTCCTGTACGTGAGGACATTGAAGCTCGGCTGTTTCGGGAACCCCGCGGGCGGGGACTGGTTGATCGATATGCGGGTGTCGGCGTGGTCGGCGAGCGAGGAGATCCCGGACGAGACGAAGATGATGCGCCGGCTGGTCGTAGATGGCCCGAGGCCGGGCACGAACAGGAGTGGAAGGAGGGTGGTGATGAGGGTGTGAGTGGCTGTGATGTTTGTGTGGAGGGTGCGCGTGAACGCCTGGGCGGTGGTCAGAGTCTTCTCGTCGATTGAGAAATCGAGGTGCGCCGCTGGAGTGAGTTGAGCATCGATGCGTACGACGGAAGAGGGCCACAGCCATGGGTAGATATTAAGGACGGCTGGGTGCCCACAGACCGACGCTGAGATGACCGCTACACGGCGAGAGATTACAGTGCTAAACAGCTGGGGGCTCATGAATCGGAGCACGAAGCACCGTCTCCCGAAAGCGAGCTGGGGGGCAAGGAGCGGAGTCGCAGTCGGGATGCAGGGAGCACACCACGCACCGGCGTTACTGACCAGCACGTCAATCTTGCCATGACGCGCTTCCACCTCCTCCTTGAACCGCTGCACGCCCCCCTCGTCGTCGAGCTCCAGAGCCATGACAACGACTTCCCACCCAGCCTTGTCTTTGGCTATCTTCTCCACCTCAGCGAGTCCAGGGGCCTGTCGCCCCTTCTCGACCGTACGCGCAGTGAGGATGAGGGTCGTCGGGGCCGGATCAGCCGGGCCCGACGCCTCGAGGAGGGCCTGGGCGGTCGCGAGCCCCAGGCCACCCGTCCCGCCCGTGATGACTATGACTCGGGCCTCCGGGGGTGTCATAGTGGCGGATATAGGCTTCTTGCGAGATCGAAGCTTCGCGGCGGCTCGAAAAGAAACCAGCACGAGGAGGAGCTGCAGGAGCTCGGTGCAGATGCGATCTCGAATACATCCACGGCGCAATATATACATCGACCTGCGGGCCCGATCGATGCGGAAACGGAAGGCCGAAGTGGACCTCCGAGGTGGAGGGTCGTTCATCGGACACTAGTCCAATCTCCTTTCTGATGCCCGAGGTACATTCCCCCTTGCCGCGGCGCGGTCAGGCATCACAACGTACAACAGCCGCAAGCAGCGCTGTATACGTCCACGGCCGCTCGTTCATGAGCTATCACGGTTGCTCTTCGGCATATATGCGGTGGATGCATGATCGGGGATCGACATCGATGAGAGACAACTACGACTGCCTCAATCATCTCACCAGGCCCCGTGTTCTATGCACATGCTGTCGTCATACATGGCTGACCAGCCCCGCTCTTGCCGAGGGTGGACGTACTTCGGTTCTCTGGATACCCTGGTTACTGACGGAGGGAGGCAAGGAGCGGACGAGTGATGACTTTGAGAATCGCGTTCGATCGATCGGGGAGAGGCAGGCGCGTGTAGATCAGATGGAAAAGAGGGCCAGCGGAGCAGCCAGAGGTGTGAGAGAGAGGCAGTGATGAACAGGGGATGGTAGAGATCCCCGATGTTGACCGCCGAACGGGATTTACGGCATGGTTGCTTGAGGAGTCCAAGGGATCCAGGCACGTGTCGTGAGTACAGCTTGATGCGACTTGATGTAGCCTAATCGGCGTGGGTCTCGTGAACGAGCGTTCACATGAACTGCCTCGGAGGTCGTGAGTTGACGAAGCTGCCATGGCTATCACCTACATCATCAGCATCTCGTCAGTGCCCGCGGCCTCCGTATCGTCAATGAACAGACATGTGAGTCATGACGTACCCCCTCCGCCGGTCCCGTCATATCCGCCCGGCCTGACGCTACTTGGCCTGTACACCTGGAAAGCAGGCTTAGCGGGCACCGACCTCGGCGTGCGCAGACCTCCATCTTGGCTGCCATTCGGGTCGTACCTGTATTGCCTGCTTTCAGCTAGGAATAGAGTCGCCTGAACAGCATCAGCACTAGCGTACCCCAGGTTCGTGCGAGGCGGCCCGACGGAGCTTTGCGATCGCGTGATCGGCGGATACACCTCTTGCTGATTCTGCTGCCATGCAAAGCTGCCGCTGCCAAGGGGCGTACTCTTCTCGCTGTTCCTGGTGAATCGATCGAATTTGGCGGGCGGAAAAGGCGGAGGACCCATCCCGCTGGACGGCCGTGGTCTGAGCTGCTCCGACGACGCGGAAGAGCTTTGCGCTGTGTACCTGTCGGTGAGTATAAAAGTCGAGCCAGCTGTGGTCTGACCGACCCCACGTCCGGGCCGTTCTCGAGCCTCGGCCTCTTGTTTGGATTCCCTTCCACTCCCGTATCATACCCATCTAATGGACCATCCTCTTCCATCACCGTTGGAAGGCCCTGATTCATCGATCGAAGGCGCTGGCCCCCCAAACGCGGTATCGGAGTGCCCGCCCCGACGAATGGCGTACGACGAGGCTGAAACGCGATTTCCTTCTTCAAGCTGGCAATCTCCCTGCCGTTAGCTCAGTACTATCGAAGAGTTAGGTTGCAACGCACTCGAGCGCCTCCTTGTACCTCTTCTCGAGCTGTTCATGGTCGTCCTGCAGCTTTTTGTACCCCAGCATATGCTCCCTAAGCTCCGTCAAGAGCTCCTGATCGTCAACATTTGGCCTTGTACTGCCATGTCGACTTGCGGTCTTCTTCCGAATCTTCTCCCGCTGATCGTGAATGAGCCTTTTGAACTCTTCGATGTGAAACTGCGAGTCAGAATCAGCCTCTCCGTCCTGAGATAACGCTGCAAGATCCCCATAGCTCCACGTCTGCGGCGCCAGGTACCGATTCACCTTGGCACGAGCACTGGCGTCCGCTATGACTGCGACATCCACCGTAGGATCCACAAACCACTGCTGCAGCGCCGGAGACATCTGCCATCAGCTCGTCGTCCCCATTCAGCAGTTGAAGTGACCTTGTCGTCGATCACCGTCACGTCGATCGGGTCCGCTTCCCCTCCTTTACCGCAAACGGTACATCGTTCCTTTTTGTCTTCCGTGAGCCTCGCAAGGCCCACATGGTTGAGCTTACGACTGTGTCCCGGGTCGTTGCACACGATATGTCCGCAGGAGGTCATGAAGAACACCCGAGCCGGATGCTTCGCCTCGGGGTAGAAGGGGTAATTGCTGCGATCAGCAGTGAGCTTCACTCTAGGTCGTCCCTGCCCTGATGCGTCCTGACCGAAGCGTGTCTGAGCTTCCCCATGGTCCTACGACTTCTTGGTTGACGGAGATCACAGTTGCAGACCAACTCACCATAGTCGACAGCTCACATACTCCAGAAACGCTCCGGGTTCCTGGACCTTTCCACTCTCGATGGAGCTTTTCGCGGCTGACGAAGGGGCCGACCCGGCCGGGCGACCATATTCCGCCGCTGTGACCTGACTTTTGGGAAAACCTTTCATCGTTGCGTGACCACGCTGAAGCATTCGAGGGGAGGAGACAATTATGAAGTGATCAGCACGGGCGAAAGCCAATGAAAGGCCGTGAGGCGAGGCGTTTGTTCAGTGCGAAGGTGTCGATCCTACAGGCAGCGCTCTATGCGTAGCGGCTTTCGTACTGACGACGGATGTAGATGCCTCAGCATGAAAGTCTCGCACTTTCGAAGATGACGAGTGATTCACTGGGCGGTGATGGTCAAACAGCGGGTTCGCATCTTCATCAAAGTGGACTCGGTGGGTGGAGGTGCGTTGCACACGTCACCTCCGCCCAGTCCCGCCGTCCGTCGGCCCCATTTGTCCCCCAGACCACATAGCCTATGCATGGGACTGCTCCATCTTCGCATGCGTCACACATATACATCGCCACGCCCTCAGCAGGAGGTTCTGGCCGGCTCTCCTAATAACGCTCGGAGCCGGCTACTTCGTCTGTCGTTCTGTCAATGTAAGATAGAGTCCACCTCTTCCTCCCCAGGTGGACGACCCCCACCCCGCCGCGTGGGCGTGGTACCGCCCTCATGTCCATGAACAGCTCCCGGCCCATCCTCATCGCCGTGTGACAGTACAGACTAGTACGCATCGCCCTCTCTCCCCTCGTTTACGAAGCCCAACCCGTCAAGCACCTTCGCCTTGACCTCGTGATCTCTATCGCGGCGTTTCTGGCATCAGTCCGAACCTGGCAGAGGCGTTGAAGGAGGAAACCCCTAGCCCGCAGCTGCGGCCTTTCCAGAACAAGTGGACGCGCCGGACTCACCGTGTCGGCCTCCAGCTTCGCCATGACCTCCTCGAGCGGTATCGGCCTCAGCGGGACATTGTCTTCCGCTATCAGGTCCTGAGATTCAGCGCTGCGCTTGGCCTCCCTCGTCCTGCTACCGCTGTCCTGATACTGTGCAAGCTGCTCATGGTGCTATCGTACGGCGTGCTCAGACCGGTGGGCGAACGAGCAGACACGTACGATCTCGCCCAGCGCAACGACATTCTCCCCTCGTATCAACAGAACCCCTGGGCGTCAGCGCGCAATCTCATCGTTTTCACATTCCCATCCCCTATCCCGCTCGCGCCGGCGAGACGGACCCTGGGAGACTGCAAGGAGGGCTGCGCAACTCACCTAAATCCCGGTCGGCGTATTCGAGCTTATAATGTAATCTCTCCACCGTCCCCTCGAGCAAGAAGTTGGCTGCGGATGCAAATCGGACCCGCGACGAGGAGAAGTAATCGAGCCATTGTTAGATTTATGAGCAGATGGGAGAATGTGATCAGCCAACACACACCCCAACTTCGAGTCCCGGGGACATACCGAACTGGTCGTAACTCCTGAACACCCCCAGCAGCTTTCGCCCGTCCCGCAGGATAACCATCACCTTCTCTACGCGTTATCCTCCGCCTCTTCACCGTGGCGAGACTTCAGCCGCCTGAGGCAGTCTGGGCGTTGCTGAAATAGTCGCAACTCACTGTCCACCAAATCGACCAATGACCCGGATGTCGTGAACGGGATGAGGGCGTCCATGATACGTCTTCAACTCGGCAAATGTCCGCGAGCGCGATCCGTATGCTTGCTTGTATCGGTGTATCGACTGGTGGCTCTAGTGAACTACAAACGGGTGGCTTGAAGTATCTGGTGTCTGAACAGTGTACGAGAGCGACAAAGTCGGCTGGACGTCACCGCCGAACGGAGGGATCTCTCACCCGAAATTTGATCCCGCCTCGTATCCCTCCCTCCCTGCCAGCCCTGCCTCCCATGATCTTTTGCATGGTTCCAGAAGTGCATGCAGCCCAGCTTGACAGGCATGTCTTAATGTACGAGCTGAAAGGCATGGAATACCTCGGTGCGATGCAGAAATTGGCGATGTAGCGCTACACACAACTTGAGTATATACAATGCTGTTGCGAAATCCAAGTCATCTTCGGCACCTCACCCAAAACCCCACGGATCATCCCCCTCGTCCACCTCATCCTCAACTCGGTTCTTCGGCTGCACCAGCACGCCCGACTTATCCGTTTCTTCCGCGTCAGCCCGCTCAGCACTGAGGCCCCATCCATCATCGTCCCCGCCCCACCCCCACGC
>JAHXHD010000235.1:0-30638 GCA_019857685.1 Papiliotrema terrestris | reverse complement strand
CCCCCCCCCCCCCATCTCCGAATCCACACCTCTCATCGAAACCATCATCCTAACGAGCTCGTGCTCGACTGACGTTCTTTAACCCCCACGCTCTTTAAACATGCTCCACTCCCTCCTCGCCCTCCCATTCCTTCTCCTCCTCTCGGTGGTGGGTGCTGCTGGCGAGCCCGGGGCTGTTGGCCGCCGACACGCCGCTCGACGCCTGGACCGTCAACCTGATATCTTCTCTCTCCAGCCCGGCGGACGGTCCCTCTCCCGCCGAGCGACGCTCCCCGCTGGATGGTCCATCCTCAAGCGCAGCGACAACGACGGAGACGGATGTTACCTCGACAGCTCGTCGTCTCGGGTGCTCAGCAACAAGCTCTCTGGGTCGTACGGCATCGCCACATGCCTCGCCGCGTGTCAAAAGGCCAACTACAGCTATGCCGGAGTGCAGTACGGCACCGAGTGCTGGGTGCGTGACTCGGACCTCGGCTTCGCTGACGTCAGTGTGCAACCAACGTCCCCAGCAAGCTGACTTCCCGTCCGAAATCCGAATGCAACATGAACTGCCCTGGGTCGACGGACAAGTGCGGCGACAACTACCGCGTCAATCTCTTCACATACACCAAGCCTGCGGCCCCGGCATCGGCGGTGAATCTGGCATCTTCGCCTCTCTCAGCCGCTCCGGCAACCGCGCCTAAAGGATGGACGTATCAGGGCTGCTGGTCTGACACCACCTCTGGGCGCACGCTCCAGAAACAGCTCTCCGGGTGGGTCGACTCGGTGCCAGAGTGCCTCTCGCAATGCCAGAGCAAGGGTTACCTCTACGGTGCGCTCGAGAGTGGGTGGCAGTGCTGGTGTGGCAATGGCTTCGGCATCAAGGGTGTTCGCATCCCAGAGACCAAATGCAATACGGTGTGCAAGGTCGGTGGGCTTGGATGCGGGTGGGTTGTTGGGCCATATACCAGGTCGTGCCGAGCTGATTGCAGGGGCTACTACGCCATGTCCATGTGGAAGTTTGACAGCGCTGCCGCCGCCTCGTCGTTGTCGTCGTCGACAACAGCCAAGTCATCGACGGCGCTATCCACGGCCACCTCAAAGTCGTCCACAACCACCTCAAAATCGTCCACGGCCGCTCCGACGCCCAGCAGCACACCAGGGTGGACTTACCTGTACTGTGCAACTGACGCCAATGCGAGGGCGTTGACGGGCGCAAACTATCTCGACACCCAGGGTATGACCGTGACAAAGTGTCTCGACTTCTGCAAGTCCAAGGGCATGGCCTTGGGCGGTATACAGGCAAGTCTCGACGCGCCTCGCCATGGCCACGCTGACATCCAGACTGGTAGTGAATGCTGGTGCGGCAACTCGCTGCAAAACGGCCTCGGCCAGCGCGCGGACGAAGGTTCATGCGGGTCGGTGTGTACCGGTGACGCAAACGCCAAGACGCGATGCGGGTGAGTCGATCTTTCAGATCCGCAGCTGACCTCAGTGGGGACTGGCGGATCTCGCTCTGGTCGACTCTGAGTGGAAACGCGCTGTCATCGGCCCTTGGCTCGACTACAGCGACGTCGCGTTCTTCGACGACCGCGGCGACAACGACGGCGACGACGGCGACGACGGCGACGACGGCGACGACGACGACAAGCCCGGCCACGACTGCGCAGCCTACGCCGGGGGGTTATCAGCCGACCAACGCCGTACCCGCGTCCAGCGCGCAAAAGTACATCTGGGCACACGTGATCATGGGCAACACCTACCCGTACACTTACAACATGTGGATGGACGACATCCGACTGGCTTCTGCGAACGGCATCGACGGGTTCATGCTGAACTTGGGGCCCAACTCGTGGCAGCCTGCCAGGGTGCAAGACGCGTACAACGCCGCTCGGGACAGCGGGACCGGCTTCAAGGTGGGTCCGAGACATCCCCACAAAGCTGACCGCAGATGATGCTCAGCTTCGACATGGCCGAGTTCAGCTGCTACGACTGGACAAATGTCCCGCTTTTCAAATCGTACCTCGACAAGTACATGTATCACGCCGCCGCGGCCAAGGTCGAGGGACGAACGGCAGTGACGACGTTCTCCGGCTCAGACTGCACGTTCGGTCAAGGTTCCGCCAACGCCGGTTGGAACGCAGTCTTCGGCGGGTACAGGAGCAACATCTACTTTATGCCGGCATACAACACCGATCCGCAACGACTGGGCGGGTTCGACATTCAGGCCGAGGTCAACTGGGGGTCCGCATGGCCGTCAAACGGCGCAGACATCGAGATGTCGCGGGATAGCTGGTTCAAGCAGCAGCTGACCCCAAGCGGGAAGAAGTATGTGGGCACGTTGGCGCCCGGATTCTTCACCCACTTCTCTTACAAGGTGAGCCGCCTCACGAACCGCTGCCCGTACACCCATGCTCAAGGCAGAACTGGCTGTGGCGAGGTGACAACTGGCTCTTTGCCGACCGTTGGGAGGACCTGATCTCGATGCGCGCGTCCATCGATCAGATCGAAATCATCTCCTGGAATGACTATGGCGAGAGCTCGCACATCAACACCATCAAGGGTGACATGCCCCCCGAGGCCAAACTCTTTGCGACCAGTGATCGTGAGTGATAGCGATCGACAACCGCTCACGCCAGTGCCGCACGAAGATATTCTCTCGTTGAACGCCTTTTACGCGAAAGCGTGGAAGCAGGGCAAGTACCCCGTCATCACGCAGGACAAGGTCTGGGTGATGGCGCGCCCACATCCCGCTTGGGCGAACCCTTGGGGGGATAACCTCGGTGCACCGGAGCACCGTGACTGGGTATGTCGCCGATCGCGATGGCGCTGACACCCAGACGCAGGACAACTTCTACGCTCAGGTCCATTTGACCGCCCCGGCGACTGTCGTGTTGTGCTCCGGAGGAAACTGCAAGACCTTCACCGGTAACGCCGGTATCAATCGGTTCGCGCAGCCAATGTCCGCCGGCCAGGGAATCAGCGTGCAAGTCACGCGTAATGGCCAGACGACGGTGAACTTGAAGCCCAACTTTACGTTCAACGGAAACCCCCAACGATACAACTTTAGTGAGCCGATGGCTGGCTGATAGCGGAATGATGCTGATGACAGACTACCTAATCAAGTCCTCGTGATGACTGTGACGACCAGTGACGTGCCAGGAATGTGCCACGACTGGCTCCACGAGGTCGTGGTGTTCAGTACATACCCCTACCACCTCTAGAATCTTGGACATTATAGTATATCTCGCTCCCTATGCACTCTGCTACCTTGTCTCGATGTTGGGGACCGAATTCGCGAGCTTGCTGCGGCTCAGAGGTAGAGCTTCCGGCTGGTGATCCAGTGCCACGAATCCAGGGGAGTGCTATGCGAGTGGCGAACGAGCAGTGTTCGAACCATACTCGAGGGGCCGCCCACGTCTTCAGTAAAGCACCAGCAAAGCACACGACCCTGGCGTCGGCCGGCATTATTCATCGCAGATGCAGGACCGAAGTCGTTTCGAGAGGAGGCAGCCGCTGAAGCGTTAGGTTTTGGCCGGACGAGTGGCAAACGTGTCGCCACTCGCAGCCAAACGAGCCAAGGTTGCTACGGCGAGGTCGCACAAAGGGCACGCGAGGCGGGTCGAGACGTGCTTGGCCGTGGCATGTATCCCATGTTGAACACGCAAACAACAAGACCTGCGTGCCGACGGATTCACGTGAAGAGAAGAGTGTCCCTGGAGTCGGCCACAAAGCGCATGTCGATACCAGCCGTCGAGGTCCTCTGGCCACGGTAGATACCCATGCCTATGGGCTGTGTCACACGCAAAGTTTATCGCAGGTTCACTACCCACTCCCCAACGACTCTGCCTCGAGCTTCGCCGACCAGATCTCCGGGCTCAGACAGGAGGCAGCTGGGCAGATGTTGTCATAGCCGCCTGCCAGGTTCACAAATCACGAGTACGGTCTCTCCCAGAGCCTATCGCGGCCGAACGCCCCCTACACCCCCTGAACTCTTGCACGGGGCAAGCGATGTGCCAGCAGAGCATTACAGCTTCATGAAGGCGACTGGATCAGAAACGAGATGCATGACTAATCATCCTCAAGAACTCGACGTAGATCTTGGGTTTGTCTGGTCGAGGTTCCCACATGTTGCCGTGGCCTGACCTAGTGCGTCGATTCCCATTGTTTGGGCGCAAGGCCCGCCCGCCCCCAAGAGCGGACCTGGTGGTAGGGCCGCCGCATATCCGGCCGCTCCTGCTGCAACGCTGTTGTCCGGGAAGCCTGCAGTCCGCCGCGGCCGATCCTCCCACATGATCTTGCTGGTATCGGATGCTGTGATACGGGCTCGCTGGGTGACCACGCTCGCCCCTCTATAACGCGGGCCCCATCTGCTCGACCCTGTTTTGGCCTTCCGGAACAACGCTGAGCATGCATGCAGCGGATGGTCGTTGATGAGCGGTGACGATCGCGGCGAACTCCGACTGGGAGCTGAAACGCAAAACGTCGGAACGCGTCTGGGTTGCGCGCGTTTCGAGATCGGTCGACTTTAGTCCACAAAACCACATCATACCCCCCTCCAAGCCAGCATGTCCCGACCACCAGGCGTGCTGGCGGCCACACACATCGGCTCATCCCATTCCCCAGCTCAGCTCCTCCACGCCCGCGCTGTGGCCTCGCGACAACCCATCGCGTCGTCTTCGAAAACAACCCTCACCCACAACTTGTTCAACGCCGTTGATGCGACCCGTTTCCAGCGGAACACGTATACGGGGCCCGACGGACTCGAGGAGGAGATCGGATGGTGGGGCAGGACTGTGGTCTGGAGCAGAGGGCCGGAGATACATCGAACATTCAGCTTCGAAGAGGACGCCGGGTCTAGAGATGATAGGGTGACCTGGGCTGGATTCGTCTGGTTCCCGGCCCACGGCGACTCGACTGACCGGGATCTAGGCGCGGAGACGACGACAGAGGTCGAGCCGCCCACGCAAAAGCGGTCTACCGGGAAGGAAGGGCTCTTTGGACCGTTCCATCAATCGCAAGACGCCATCTGGGGCCAAGCGCCAGCAACCACCTCGGGCGCACAACACCCTCGCCTCGTCCGCACACTCTTGATCTGCCGCAGAGAGCAGGCCACGGTGTTCTACCCCTCCGGCGACGATTTCAAGCTGCACCTCCCCTTCCTCGTCGACGCCGCGTTCGCCTTATCACCCGACACCGGAGGGGTGATGCTGCAAAGAGCGCTGACCCGGGCAGAGAGACGCAAAATAGACGGTGAAACGACCCCGCCATTGGACCCTCGAAGCAAGTCGCTTATGGACGCCATGACGGACCAGGCCGGCTCCGAGCCGAGGGTGTACGCCCTCATGAACCCGTTCCACGAGATCAAGCGGGTGATCGAGGCGCAGGTGCAGGAGGCAACGATAGTGGACGAGGGGGCGCCCTTGGGCTGGACCGATGCCATCTTGTTCTCCGCGGACGACCCGTACCCTTTCGTTATCGCTCTCGACAGACAAGAGAACGAGCTCGTCTTCTATGTCCGGCGTCGCGTGCCCATGGTCGATGCAGCACCGGCCCCGACCAAGATGTACCAACGTCCACATGAGCTCATGGAGGAGCTTTCGCCCGTGTCGCCCACGGAACCTCTGCACCCGCGGCCAACCATGCATCGCGCGGCATCCGGATTTATCAAAGACAGGCGCTTGTCAGCCATGCAAACCGAAACGAACGACCGGACACGGAGCGGTCCAAGGGTATCCCGTGGCGGCATGATCGAGCCGCAGCTTGCCACACATGAGCGTACCACTCGATCGTCCAACACGACCGCCGACCTTCAAGCCGCGCTCGATCCCTTGCCTCTAGCCGCAACCAACGCGTCAAAGCCGACTGGATCGAGGTTGTCTACGAGAGGTAGGACCTCCATACTGGGTCAGGCGGTACCACCTGAACCGCCAAACGGCGGGATCTCTCATACGACGCAAGAGGATCTGAGGCGGACGACAATGTTGATGGGCTTGGAGCGCGAGAGTACGGCCCGGAGCGAGATGGTGCTGGAGCGGATGTGGACTTGGCGGATCCCGGCGTGAGTGCTGCGAGCGACGGCGTGGCTGACTTTAGCGGTTCAGACTTCACCTCGGCCGGAGTGTTTCTGTCGGAAAACATCAGCGCCACCTCGGTACAAATCAACATTCACAACGCGAGCACCCTTCACCGCTTCCAAGCGACTAAGCGGGGTGACTGGAGGATCCAGCCGCTAACTGCGTTTGCCTGCGACGCGGCCGTACCTGTCCTGGCCGCCAGGCATCGCATCTTCGACACGCTCATATTGCACCGACACCGACTGCTCCTATTGACGTCCAATGACAAAACCTTGCCACTATCCCTTCCCGACTCTTTGCTCGATCACAAAGACGAACTCCCCCGCCACTTGGCATCCACCCTCAGCATGGGCTTGGACGCTGATAGCCCAATGGGCGATGCTCATGCTCGACGTGTACGCTCCATCGTACACTCTTTCGATTCGACAGCATCGATACAATTCGACGGTGGCGAAACCGCTCGAATCAGCGTCGACTACAGGATACGGGATAACCTTGTCCACCAATGCCTCGAGGCCATCGCGTGGTCATTATCGCCCGACGCGGTCTTCGCCATCAAGCGAGAATTGCTCTTATCCCGACGGGCTGATTCGCAAATGCACGACCAGGAAGATGCGTGGGACGCTTTCGTCTACGCGCTGAAAAGTGCCCTGGGCGTTGGCGTGGTGGACAGGCAGAGTGTCGCAGCTGCTGTTGACGATCCAATTTTGAGAAAGCTCGCCACAAGAGTCAAAGACAAGCGAAAAGACCCTCAAGCTTCAAACACCCCCCGCCAAACTGCCCGCTCGCCCGAGTTCGACAGAGCCAGCCTGGCAAAGATCCTGTACTCGCTGCACATCGTTGCGCAAGATTATCGCCTAGCGCAGAGTCTGAGCCGGGACCTGGAAAAGGTCGCCTCGTTGGTGATTGACCTGTGCCACGCCGCCGGACAGCTCGATTGGCTGGACTATTGGTCTAGGCTGATGCCCGGGTACAATGCCGATCCAGCACCGGCAACATGTGAGCAGTGGCGCCCAACGTCCAGGCTGATCCCAGTATCCGACTGGGACATGTCTCCGCTGGTCGACGCTGCGCAACCACCCGATATCATCGCATACCTATCTCGGCGTCTGCTCACCCCCCTCGAGCCGTTCCCGGTCCCAGCAGTTTCTGTGGATGACGCACAACCCCAACCAGCTTGCCACGCTATACAGACCATCATCGCGATATATGACCGCCTCGCAATAGCGGCCGACCAGCCGAATGACCCGCGTGGCAGAGCAGAGTCGATAATACGACGCGGCGGAGCAGTTATCGCCTACATGATCGCGCACAACCTCGATCACGCTTACATCAATGACCTTCCCGTCGGTGTCGCCATGCCCATTCTCGAAGTCATGCGCGCCTGTCAGGCTGGCCCCGACAAGGGGTGGACACCAGAGATGTACGACTTTGTCGGGCGCTCGGATCTGGCCGCTCAGGCGAGGGGTATCAGCATACCGTCCAGAGACCGCGACGATATGGTGTGTCTGTTTCTGTGAGACGCGCTAACCGTAGCCCGACGATACCATACCAACTGTTGGCGACATCATGGCTTCGGTGGAGAAAGACTACGCAAAACACGCGCACATACTCCCGACGATGCCGCAAGTACGTTTCGGCTCGGACAAGCGGTTAGAAGAGGTCGAGCGGATCATGCAGACCACCCGGGTCCGCACAATCGAGACGAAAGCTCCGGCGGGCATGAGGTGGGTTGACAGCGTCTGACAGGAGCTCACCTCAGCGACGCAGACTTGCCCAACTGGCAGCAGGGCGAGGTCAACACCATCGCTAATCGGACCCTGTCCATCCTCGTTGGGAAGGGCATGTTCGAGTACGGCACCCGACCCGCGTCCGTCACTCAGGCGTCCGACATCCCGCTCATCGAGCTCGCTGTCAAGGTGGTCCCCGGTAACGCGACGCTGCAAGCGCATATCGCAAACGAAAGCGCCGATTGGCCGTGCTTTCATAATGGCGTTGCGGCGGGATTAGCCATCTCGCCAGGAAGCAAAGGCGTCGACTCCAGCTGGATCGTGTTCAATCGCCCTGCGACGCTGAACCAAGAACATGGCGGGTTTCTGCTCGGTCTCGGATTGTCCGGTCATTTGCGTTCGCTCACGACGTACCACGCCTTCTCGTACATGGAGCCCAAGCACGAATACACCAGCATCGGCTTGCTGCTTGGCCTCGCTGCGTCCTTCGCCGGCAGCGAGGACATCCTCGTCACCAAAGTGCTCTCCCTCCACACGCACGCCCTTTTGCCCCCTGGGTCGATGGAGCTTGGTTCGTCGGCACTGACCCAATCCACCGCGCTCGTTGGCGTCGGCCTCGTCCACGCCGGTACCAAGAACATGCGGATGGCTGAGATGGCGCTGGGTGAGATTGGCCGGATCGACATCCCCGGCGTGGACGGCTTCAAAGACTATGCCGAGGCGTATTCGTTCTCCGCCTCGATGGCATTCGGGCTCATCATGCTGGGCCGGGGTGGGCAGACTGACTCGGTGGCGGACAACCGGATCGTCAAGGGTCTGACCAAGCGTATCATCGGCGAGGCGCCGTCGCTGCATGCCAAGGCGGCTGTCGAGATGGACACGAATGTCACGGCGCCAGGGGCGACGCTCGCGCTGGGGCTCATGTACCTCAAGGCGAATCGGCAAGACATCGCCGACATCCTCGCCGTGCCGAGCTCGCCGCAGGAGCTCGAGAGCATTCGGCCCGACATACTGCTCGTCCGGACGCTAGCGCGTGCGCTCATCATGTGGAATGACGTTTACCCGTCGATCGATTGGGTCGAGCGGCAACTACCCACGTTCATTCACTACAAAGACCACAAGAACACCGGCGAGATGGAGCAGCAGACGGAGCTGGCCTATTTAAACATCATCGCCGGCGCTTGTCTCGCCATCGGGATCAAGTGCGCGGGTACCGCCGGCGAGACGGCGCACAATACGCTCACAATGTTTGCGAATGTCTTGTCCAAGGCTTCGGCGGGACCAAACACGTACGAGGGGAATATCCGGCGCGTCGCCGCGAGGCAAGGGCTCGGGATCGTCACGATCGCGTTGACGGTGGTCATGTCGGGTACGGGTGAGCTCAACGCGCTGCGACGGATCCGCATTTCGCACGGACAAGAGGGTCTCGGCGTCAACTACGGCACGCACATGGCCATGCACATGGCCCTGGGCATACTCTTCCTCGGTAAAGGGTACTACACCCTCGGCAGTTCGAATCTAGCCATCGCGGCCATGGTCATTGCATTCTTCCCCCGTTTTCTCCCTTCTCCGGGGGACAATCGGGCATACCCGCAAGCCTTCCGCCACCTGTGGGCTCTCGCCGTGGAGCCTAGGTGTCTCATCGCGCGCGACGTCGACACCCGCGAGACCATATACCTCCCCGTCAAAGTCACCCTTCGCGAAGGCGGGCAAGACCGCGTCCAGTCGCTCATCTCCCCGACCCTGATCGCGCCGTTCGAGACGCTGCGTACGATCGAGGTTGACTCGCCGAGATACTGGCCGATCACGTACGATCTCTCCAATCCGCGCGACAAGCGAGCACTCATCAACACGCGCACCATCCACGTCAAGCGCAAGTCGGCATACCTCGACTACAACTCGGATCCCAAGGGCAATCGCAGCATCTACATCCGCGCCGGATCGATGACGGGCCTGGACTTGCACTACGATTTGATCTCCCCGGCAGCGCCGCCAAGCGTGACCCCAGACGAACTTGTGGAGCTGGTGAGATCGCACAGCGGCGACCCAGGCTTGGTCGCGCTCGCGGAGCGGATGACGGGAGTGACGCGGTTCGAGAATGCGGTCCAGATCGTGCTGCTCGAATGCGTCACGCTCGACAAGGCGGTGATGGTGCCAATCTACATGTCGCTCCTGCTCGCGCTGAAGACGGGTGTGCAGAGAGACAGGATCGGGGTGTTGGCACAAGTGGCCATGATCAAGCGGTTCTACGATGGTACGATGGAGAGGGACTATGCGATGCCGGGGCGGGAGCGGCAGGTGCCTTTGCTCCGGACGAGCTTCATCGGCTCGCTGTGGAGATTGTTGACTGCCGAGGAGCCGGCGGAAGCAGAGCGCGAGGCGTATTGGCGGGACAATGTCTGGCCAATCAGCGCCAAGGCGAGGCAGGCGCTCGCGGTATATCTGCTGAAGAATGCGGTACCGGCGCGAGAGTGCCTGGACCTGCTGAGGGGCAAGGTGCGGGAGAGCGGCGGCGTTGCGGACGAGCTGTCCAAATTGCGGACGCGAGATGCGGCGCAGGCGTACAGCGAGTATGTGGAGAAGCGGTGGGATATTGCCAGATCGGACGGAGGTGTTACCCCGGCTGAAAGAGCGCTGTGGAAATTGCAAAGCCTGGAGGAGGCAGTCGGAGCGTGGCTCACGTAAGAACGCAGTGTGCAAAACCTCGCACGAATGCAACTTGAAGTATAGTCAAGACAATGTTTGCACGACAACGCATGCATGTTGGCGGTCAGTATTATGCAGCTTATTGCGTACTCATCAGCGTCGTCACAAACACCACGTTGCATGTTCTGTCTGAATCTACTAGCTGCTGACCCCGCCGCGGCGTTGCGACGTCTGACCTACTTGCTGACGACACCCATCTCTGCCAGCCGCAGCCACTCGCCCAGAGCGACGATGAGCAGACTCTGGCCATACGGCACCGGTACCCGTGGTATCGTCTTGTAGAAATCCTTGTCCATAGACACCGGCGTGCCCTTTGACACATTGGCGACCTCGCCCGATTCCTGCACCTGGGCTATACACCCCTTCAAGCCGTCCAAGGCGTGCTCGAGGTATTTTTCCTTGTTGAGGAATCCCTGTGCCTCAGCAGACGCAGCTCTTCGCCAACCCTGGCGACTCACCAGCCTGATGCCCATCAAGATACCGCCGACGAAGCCCGCCGTCGCGCTCGTCTCGACGTAGCTCGTCGGGTCGTCCAGCAGCGTCCGCCACAGGCCCGTCTCGGCATCTTGGAGCGGAAGCAGTCCGTCCACCTGTCTCTGCAGTGTGGCTTGTAGATGCCGGCGCGTAGGGTCTGACCCCGGCAGTTTGACGAGGTCAAGGAACATCGGGATAGCGAGGGTCGCCCAGCAGTTGCCGCGTCCCCAGAGCGCCTTGGCGTAGTTGTGTCCTGATCCTTTGCCGTCAAACTCCCAGCCGTGATACCATAGCCCCGAGGCCGAGTCCATCAGGTACTGGATGTGGATGTGAAACTGGTACTTTGCTGCCGAATCAGCGGGTATGCCGGAAAGGGGAGCTTGATACACTCGCCCTCGTCAATGTAGCGCTGTCGGTGCCACATCGCGCCAATCTTGGCGAGCGGCAGTACTGTCTTGAGCACAGGTACTGTCGTGTTTGCGGAAGGACTCACCAGTCATCATGAGCGTGTCGTCCCATAGCTGATTGACGTTTGGCAGCCGGAACGTCACTGGTGTCAGCGTTCAACGTCTGGGTAGCAAGAGACCCACGATGCTGGAACCCGCCCATCTCGGTTCCTGCTCGTCAGCCACCCTCCGGTGAACGAAAGGATTCCCTCACTGGGCAAGTCATTCATCACCCATTCCGCCCAATCTTCCATCCAGCCCTTGAAGCGGTCCCGCTCCTCGGCCGTCAACACCCCTCCACCTCGCTGCTCGTCGAGCTCGACCAGGCATGCGACCGAGTACAATACCGACATGGTGTTGATATTCTTCGTCGTGGTGCCCTCGTCATGTCTGGCCTGGAACCAGTCTTTCAGGATCTTGAGAGTCCGAGCGGCCTGCGGCGAGCTTGCGTCGAGAGAGGACGTCAAGACGTAATACTGCGATGAGGATGATCCACCACTCCGGAGGCTCAGCTCACGTCGAAAAGCCCGTTGAGGCCTGTCGTCAGCTCGGGATTCCCGTGCGTTGTCCCACCCACCTATCGCCTGGGGCCACTCCCAAAAGTTCCAGGTGATCGAGTCGATGATCCGTCCATCTGCGACTTCTAGTAAGCTCCCGCTCCATTGTCATTTCGCGATGAGCTCCAGCTATCAAGATGACTGCACTCACGCTGATACCGAAATCTGCCTGTCTTGTCCTCGATTTTGACCAACGCATCGGTGATCCGCTCGACGAGCTTGTCCACCTCGCCCCATCTCAGCTCATAAGACTTGTGATCAAAGCGAGGCGGAGGAGCAAGCTCGTCTACCCCCTTGTTACTGAACATGCCCTCCATCGTGTTCCGGTAGGCCTGAGTAGCCGGGTCGACCGCAGCGTTGTTCACCATGGTTGCAGATTGTGTTCTTAGTGGGGACTTTACGCGCGCAATCCTCTGGCAGAGCTCGGTCGATGGAGCGTGGTATGTGGGAGAGCGTTTGCAACTCGCCTTTCGCTTTCAGTTTCATGCTGCAGACGATGCACAGAACACATGCGCACAGTCGGCGGACCGGCTGAACAAGTGCCGGCCGGGCCGGTGACTTCCTCGTCGTTTCATCTCTCAATCCCGCCCTGCGGCCTACACCTTGCTTTGCATAGCTCTGAGTGACGTGCGCCGCTCACAACCCCATCCTGCCCATCCAACTGAGGCGAGCCGCTCCGTACGTGGTGCCATATTTGGACATAAGCCCACGTCCAAGGCGCGGTCCGCCGGGTCAAGCTCTTCGGGCCGGGGCCTCTGGATCGGCCAAAGCCGATGCAGCCTTTCCCCCCTTCGTGCCCGCCAGACTCCATGAAATCGCGACTAGCTAGGTGGAGCAAGCCACGAAGGATACCCATCGAGGCAGCTGACTCAGCCGGGCGTCCCTCGAGGGCGAGGGCAGAGGTTGAACGGGGACACTCACTGCTGAGGGCTATTTTGAGCTCATTGCTCCCAGCTGACCCACTTGGAGATAGAGCGCTTCATCGGGCGACAACATCACAAGCATTCTCATCCCGCAATCTCCGACTGGATGTCCACTTGATCCAGATCACATGAGCCCCACGGGCCGCTGTCAGGACCCCACGGGCCGTCCGGGCCTGCTGGGATCCATTCTTCCGCGAACGTCTGGGCGAGTGGGTCGTCGAGTGGGAACTAGAGGGACAGATGGATACCGACGAGAAAAGTATAAGGATCCATGGCCTCGAGTCTTGGGTGGTCCAATTGCCTTTCCTGTACTCTCCGCTCAGCATGTCCAGGCAAGAAGACGAAATAGTCAAGGCGCCCGAGGTGACTCACCAAGAGTTGGTCGAACAGCCGGCGGCACCTGGCGGTTCCGCAGCGCCGGATGCCCCGAAGAAGAGGTACCGCGCACAAGACGATGCCATCGATATCCTAGCCGATGTGGGTGGCTACGTCGAATACACCATCGACGAGGACAAGAGTGTCCTTCGCAAGATCGACATTAGAGTGTGCAGTACGTCTCGCGCACGCCACTCGTCGCTCACACCAGTCCCGATGTTCCTCATCTACTCGTTGGTTCACCTGGACAAGTCCGCCCTGTCCTACGGCGCAGTGTTCAACCTGCAAAAAGAGACACACCTCGAGGGCGCGCAGTACAGCTGGCTCACGAGCATCATCTACCTCGTGCAGCTCGTCGTCCAGCCCATCTCGGCGTACGCACTCGTGCGCCTCCCACTCGCCAAATGGGTCATCTTCAACGTCTTCTGCTGTGCGTCGGACGGTTCTTTTTCTCTTCCGGAAGGTTGCCTGTGCTCACAGCAGGGGGAGTGTGCGTTATGTGCATGGCGGCCGCACACGACTTCACCGGGCTGATGGTGACTCGTGCACTCATGGGCGGGTTCGAGGCGACCGTCTCGCCCGCTTTCATCGCGTGCGTGCAGATTTGGTGGCGCCGCCGCGAGCAGACATGGCGCAACACCGTCTGGCTTCTGTCAAGCTCGGTCGCGGGCATGGTAAGTAGAACAAAGGCAAATCCGTGCGCCTTGTTGAGCTCAGATCGGGCCCCTGGTGGCGTTCGGAGTGGGCCACATCCACAGCGGCATCAAGCCGTACCAGGGCATTTTCATCTTCCTCGGCGGTATCACGCTCGTACTGGTCCCCCTTCTGTGGTGGATGTATCCAGACGATGTGAAGACCGCCAGATTCCTCTCTCCGCGAGAAAAGGCGATTGCGGTGGAGCGACTGCGATCGAACAATACTGGGACGAAGACACAGTGAGCGGGCCCACCTCATTTATGGAACATACTGAGGTGCAGAGAATGGAAGTGGTACCAGGTTAGGGAGACATTCACCGACCCGAAGACGTACATATGGGGGATGATGCTGCTTGTCACTGCCATCCCGTCGTCGGGCATTGGCGCCTTTGGCGGCCTGATCACTAAAGGTCAGCTGGGAAGACCGACAAGGTAGCACGAGAGGCTGACTTTAGGCTTCGGTTTTAGCTCTTTCGCCGCAATCCTGTTCCAGATCCCCATGAACTTCTTGCATGGCCTTGTACTGGTCATCGGCGCCTGGATCACGAACCGTTGGCGCCTGCGTTTCCCTGTGATTGCGTGAGTGGCGCTTTTCTCATCGCTGGACACATCGCTCATAAGCAGGGTGATCACGCTGTTCCCGATCGGCGGCGCAATAGCTCTGATTTACATCGACCGCAATGAGACGGGAGCGTTGCTCGTGGCGTACTACATGATCGCTCTGTACTCGGCCATCCGTTTGTGAATACCTCACTATCCGAGCACCAATCTCACTGGCAGAACCCCTACTCTATTCATGGGCGAACTCGAACGCCGCCGGCACTACCAAGCAGCGAGTCCTCGGCGGTGTCTTGTTCGTCTTTCAATGCGCGGGAAATGTGGCCGGGCCGCAAGTTTGTGAGTTGCCCCCCATGATGAGGCTCACGCCGGCTCATTTGCAGACCTCGACGAAGAGAAGCCGACGTATCACACCGGGCTGTACACCAATGTCGGATGTTGGGCGTTGCTGGTGGTTCTCTGCTTCGTCATGAGCTTGTACCTGAAGTACTTGAACAGGGAGCAGGAGAAGAAGAGGGCAGAGAGAGGCGAGATCGCTCAAAGACAGGATACGTCGATCATGACGACGGCCGAGGAGGCGGTGAGCACGCACAGGCTGTCTATGTGACAAGGGCTGATGTTTAGGCGTACAAAAAGCAACTCGACATCCAAGCCGAGGGCGTCAACCAACACGCCTACGAGGACAAGACAGACAAGGAGAACCCAGAGTTCATTTATGTGATTTAGTCGGCCGGATTGAATTGGGACGGCGAGTCAGTATCCCAGCGATCACGCGACAGAGCCAGCAAAGGCCGGCTTGCTTCGCCGTCGTAGTATATCAGCTCGGTGATTCTGGCTGGCATTGTGTCGTTATACAATGCATCGTGTGTGGGTCGTAACGATCACCTCGTGTATTCCGCAAGGGGCCCGCGTCAAATCACATGGGGATCTTCTTGATCTCGGCCAATGTCCACCCTGCCGCTTTCATGCTCTCCGCGCCAAGATCCCGCACCTCCTCGTCGAGATGGCGAAACAAAATCTCCCTGAAGCCGTCCATTATTTCCCGTAACGTCGCAGCCGAGTATGTTTTCGGGTTGGCGAGCGATGCCTTCAAGAACGCGTCGTATTTGTCAAGACCTACAAATCAGCCGAGTCAAGATTGGGAATATCGACATACCCTCATGTATCGCGTGATGCGATTTGAGGTGTTCTCCTGATTCTCGGGCGCCAGCCCGGAACTGAGGCATCTTCTTGCCTAGCACCGGAAAGATGTAGGTTTCCTGCTGTTAGACTCGGTCGCGGAACCAAACCTTCGGCGCTCACTTCCTGCATGGTCAGTGCGGATCATGTGGGCAGTCCATCCCGAACTCACTATCGTGTGGTGCATGTGCAGATGCTGATGCAGCTCCTGTGCCTCACGGATGAATCGCGGCAGAGTCATACCCTCCTTGTGGAACCCGCCGTCGCACAGCTGCTGTCAGAAACGCGCAGGAACAGCCCGTCCTCGAGCTCGACTCACCTTGTAGACCCGATCAAACTCGTATCGGAAATGGTTGTGGAACATGTCCATCCGGTCCGCCAGCGAGTTCCACTGCCGGTCTTCCAAAGAAGTGAGCTTTTGGGGCATCGTGGCAGAGCTTGCTGTAGATACGGGGCGGAGGGCTGTGGTGGAGATGCCACGGGTGGCCAATCGGGGCAGAAGAGCGAACACGACGGCGACAAGCAGGAAAGCAAGAGACCAGGTCTTAAAGCGCGGAGCTTGACGAGTTGTGGGTATCGACGCGGCTGTATGATCCGAAGCGCTTGGATGGTGTTGCATGCGAAGGTGAAAAAGCTGTCGACGTTATCTGCTCTGGACTGTATATACCCCTTCGGCTAAAGCGGCCAATGTGATCGACAAATCGGCTATGGGACCTGACAAAGCTTTCTCAGTGTCCCTTCCGGCGGATCAGGGGGGCCGATCGAATGAGTCTGACAATTGGCGAGCCTAACACGAGAACCCGCCTGGCATCATGACGCACGCATGCACGCACCCCCGCACAGTCGACCTGCCTGCATTCAACACTATTGCCTCGCCTTGTGCATAGCGTCGCAACATCCACGATGATCCTCTTAGAGGTGAGCAGGACGATCCAGCCGGACTAGTCCCCCACTGACAACAGTCGCACAGCGTCATCATCCAGGATGTCTTGACGGATCGCTTCGAAAAGTACGTTGATAGGATGGTGCATTGCCTTCCCCGCTGATACCTAGGCCATCACGGATGGACATCCAGTTTGTCGACTACGACAATGTCCGCTTCCACCTCTCCACCCCTTCCTCCAAATCCTCCATCATCTTGTCGATGGGAATTCAATGCTGGCCTGACCTGCTCAAATACGGAGCGAAGGAGCACCTCGAGCAAGAGCTGGGAGGGTACCTCACCGAGACGGAGCCGGAATACGATGTTAGCCTGTCGATCGACTTGGAGCAGATCCCCGCGTCTCCAGGTGCGCCGCAACTCATCTGCATCACCCCTTCACGACTGACCGGCAGAAGAGCGCACCTCCTTGATTTCGAAATTCGCCCACTTCAAGTCGATCGCCATGTCGTCGCCATTCCTCGCCGCGTTCGAGGAGCAGAAATCGCTGCAGGCCAACTACAAAGAGCCGGCGGGAGCACAACAGGCGGACCAGCAGCAATCGGAGGTAAAGGGCGAGCTCAAGATCGTTAGGTACAGGGAAGAGGAGGCAATCTTCATCCAGGCGAGCCATGATCGAGTGACCGTCATCTTCAGCACGGTGTTCAAGGAGGAGACGGACAGGGTGTACGGACGAGTCTTCCTCCAGGCGAGCTGGCCAGCTTCGGAATCAAGGCGTGGGCTGACGTGCAGGAGTTTGTCGACGCGCGACGGCTGCACAGCTTGCAGAATGCGCCGCAGGTCATGTACTCGAACCGCGAGCCTCCTCTCGAAATCAGGCACCTGCCAGGGCTCAAGAACGGCGAGGACTGGGGATATGTCACCTTCGGTGAGTGTCGTCGACCCCGTTTTCATTCCCACAAGCGCTGTGTGAGAGGGACCGTTGCTCGCTCTTCTGGGTCAGACTCTTCGCCTTGCCGCCCGACATTGTCCTTTCCAGCGGGGTCAACCTTTACAGAACCGCACTAACTCATAGTCCTGTTCCCCCGACACTTCGCCAACCCGGCCCAGACCGTCTCCACCATCAACCGCATCCAGCTCTTCCGAGATTACCTGCACTACCATATCAAGTGCTCCAAGGCGTACATGCACTCGCGGATGCGATACCGAGTCGCCGAATTCCTCAAGATTCTTAACCGAGCAAAGCCAGAGGTTGCTGTGCAGGACAGAAGGACGGTCAGCGGTAGGACTTTCAGAAACAGGTAGAAGATGGGTCAAGCCTTTACGTTGTCGATTATGAATGTATCTATGCGGGATTCGGGGGAGTGCTTGCTGGCTGCGCGGTGACGAGGAGAGGTCGATCAGAAAATGGCAGCCGTGCTGTGGGCTACGCGCCGTGCGACGGCCACATCCTCGCCTGGGCACGGCACCGAATGCGCCGTGTCGGAGCTCTGTGGAGCGAGCGGCCTCGTTGAGGACGAGCAACGCTTGTTCGCACGCGCTGCTCGCAGATTCAATGCCTGGTGCATCCAGCTTGTCGGCGGATCTGACATCGACCGGCCTCAAGCACAGTCCCCGGTTACCGCGGTGAACAGGGCGCAGAGTGCATCACGCTGGGGACGATCAAACGTCCAACATGCTTGTCACCAGCCCTCCGCTCCTGTCCAACCAAAGCCGTGACGCGATGCAACGGGCATCAGCTGTTCTTCTGCGCCGGCAACCTCCCGTGACTAGCCTAGGATTCCAGTGACCTCTGTCACGCTGAGCTCTGGCGGTGGACAAAACGATATCTCGGCGATCAGGACAGTGATCCATGTTTACCTCGTGTCCATCCATCGACCTGTTCGAGGGCCGATACATGCCATACCGTCATTCCGCCGCACAGTTCGAAACCCTGTCATCCCACAAACAAGCACCTACAGGGACGACGATGTGTCCCTTTCATTCGGTGCCGTCCATGGCGTGCTTGCAGCGTCTAGGACCTAGACTGTGCGGCTGCGCGATGGCCGACGCCAGGATGTGAGGGATGTGTGACTCACACCGAGATGTATTCCATCCGATGTTTGCGTGTCTCGCCGGGTGGACCATGTCACCGGGAAGCCCCTGAGCGTTGTTGTTTCTTCTTTTGGCACAAGGACGGCAAAGGGCGCGAGTGACTTTTGAGACCCTACTGGTGCGATGTGGAGACCCCACCCTTACAGCCACTCCTGGCCTCCCGCCGTTGGCCTTGTTGGGTCTAACAATCTGGACTGGATCCATATACAACACAACCAACCCTCGTCCCCGACGCCTTTCAACTCGTCCACCCCTCCATCTCATCTCCTCAAGCCTTTGTTCGACGTCGATCTCTCTCAACCTATCCTAGGCTCCTAGCATAGCATCCACACTCTTTTTCAACGAAACCGACGACAGAAGTGCCGTTTCATCGGATCAATCTAAATTTGACGTCAACACCCTCACCGCCGCCGTACCCCCGAACCGAAGTGCAAACAAGTCGGCAGTCAACGTTGATTCATTCGCACTTTGACATTTTCAACCCGTCTCAGACTTGATCTCTTCCCCTCTCTGCTTCCCTCTCGTTCTCTCAAAGAACACGCACAGAACAGCGCAACGCCCGTCGCCGCCCCTTCCATCGGCCCTATCGCTCTCACCAAACATCCCACCATGGCGTCCCGAGTCAGTAGCATTTCCACGTCTCCTAGCCCTGTCGACCCGACCGGGTATCTTCAACTAGATCAGATTCTGATACACAGGGCACCACGACCCGCCGAGCAGCGGCTACACGTCGCAATGACGAGAACGCCGTCGCTCAACCCATCCGCACCAAGACATCGCTGAGCAACCTGGGTCAGGCCCAACGGACCGCTGCCGCCCCCGCGGCCAAGAAACCCACCACCACCACCACCACCATAGCTAAAGTAGGCACGAAGCGAGCTGCTCTCGCAGGTGTCAACGGCAACGTCAAGGAAGAGGTCGAGGACAAGAAATCTGGTGAGCCGTGCCGTGATCGCTCCATGCTCGCTGCTGACCCAAAGCCAAAGTCAAGACGGAAACCCGACAAGCCCTCGGCCAACGCACGAACAATGCCGCCGTCACTCGTCCCATCGCCCCGGTCCCTGCCAGAGCGGCCAAGCCGGCTGTATACACCAGCCGAGAGCTATCTACCATGGAGGAGGATGACGAGATTGTGTCGGAGATGGACGTCGACCCGAAGCGGGTTGAGTCGGCGATGCAGTTCGACCAGCTCGACGACGAGTACTCTAACGGGGAGATGTCTGAGGAGGAGGAAGAGGAGGATGACGATGACTGGACAAAGCTGCCCGAGGAGCAGGAGCTCCGCGCGCAGCATGACCTCGCCGTCATCAGGTCCGAGTTCGTCGACGACGTCGACTTGTTCGACACGACAATGGTGGCCGAGTACGCGGATGACATCTTTGCGCACATGGGCGAGCTCGAGAAGCAAGTCATGCCCAGCCCAAGATACATGGACTTCCAGACCGAGATCGAGTGGTGAGTCGAGAGTCTGTTGGCTATGTACGACTAACTCCAGGACGATGCGAACGACGCTCATCGACTGGCTGCTCCAGGTCCACCTGCGATACCACATGTTGCCGGAGACACTTTGGATCGCCGTCAACCTCGTCGACCGGTTCCTTTCCGTCCGGGTAGTGTCGCTCGTCAAGCTTCAGCTCGTCGGTGTCACTGCCATGTTCATTGCGGCAAAGTACGAGGAGATCCTCGCGCCGAGGTGGGTCCAGCGCAACCGATCGCGACATTGACTAACATTAGCGTCGACGAGTTCGTCTTCATGACGGAGAACGGCTACACCAAGGAGGAGATCCTCAAGGGCGAACGAATCATCCTGCAAACCCTCGACTTCACCATCTCATCATACTGCTCCCCCTACTCGTGGGTCCGACGCATCTCCAAAGCCGACGACTACGACATCCAAACCCGAACGCTGTCAAAGTTCCTCATGGAGGTGACGTTGCTCGACCATCGGTTCCTGCGCTGCAAGCCTAGTATGATTGCTGCCATCGGCATGTACCTTGCCCGAAAGATGCTCGGCGGTGACTGGGTGGGTCAAAGCCGTCGATCGTCTGGACAGCGCTGACCACCAGAGCGATGCATTCGTGTTCTACTCCAACTTTACCGAGGCGCAACTCGTCACTGGCGCGCAACTGCTCTGCGAGCGACTGGTCGAGGACGACTTTGAGTCGGTCTACGTATACAAGAAGTACTCGAACAAGAAGTTCCTGCGGGCCTCGACGTTCGCCCGGGACTGGGCCATCAACAACACGCGAACACAGGAATTCGAGGACGAACAGTGGTGTGAGCAGCACCTGCCGCTACGTGACCACAGTGCTGATTCCCAGAACGAGCATGACGGACAATAACGCAACTCTGAAATTATAATACGACCCTCAATCACGAACACCTGCAGCAATCCACCCGACGCCCGAATACAGCATCGGTCATAGGCACACATCGCCCGCCCCCGCGCCGTCTGCCTCCTCCTCCCGGTCGCCAGTCCGAAAAACTCTTCCCGCCTTCTCATGTACTACGCCTCTACAAGCATTGTTCTCCACGATATCGTCCCCGCGGACGTCTCTATCACCAGCCCTTCTTGGCGGATCCAAACCCTGACAACACAGCATAGCAGTTTGGTCATTAGGTTCGGCCAAGGATGACAAGATAACGGAAACGACTTGCTAGCGGATTCATCGGGTCCTTGTGTATGCACCATCAGTGGTCTATGGCTGTGTATCATGGAAAGTCTGGGCCCGTGCTCGTCTGGATGGATGGCCGACACATCTCAAGCCAGAGCCGGCCAGCTCATGTCCATAGAGATCCTGTTCATACTGGGTCGAGTACGCTACAATGCCTATTCCCTACGAATTCACCCGCTTCCGATCACGTCGACGACACGGCCACCTGCGGCCCGCCATTCTCCACTCCGTTCTGCTGCGGGATCGTCCCATTCCCAGTTGCTTTCCCCCTCGCCTTCTTCCCCTTTGGATTCTTGAAGATATCCTTCAGTACCTCCTGCACGTCCGAGTTGAGCGGTTTACTGCGCTTAGGCGACGTGCTTTCGTCGCGATACGACTGCCCCGTCGTGGACACGATCGAGGGCGGCGACGAGGACGTCATCGTGTCGACCCGTCCGCCTGCTGTCAGCCCCAGCCCGCACCGCTGCAATGCATTACACTCACCCAGCGCCTCCCGCAGATCCGTCACGTCGATGGCCTTGCTCTGCGGCCGCCCGAAAGACTGATACGAGGGGTTCCCCATGCTCATGAGCACGTTTGCTACGTCAAAGTGCGCATCCTCCGCTGGCTTGACGTGGGCGGACGAGAAACGCTCGACGGCTACGGTTAGCTCTGGACATATGGCGAGGAGGAATCGACTGACCATTACGGATCGCCTTCTCCACCGTCCAATCAACGGCTAGGCGCGATAAGAGCAGATCAGAGTCGAAGCCGGTCCCGGAGATGACGGGCTGCGCGACCGCCATCTTCGAGATCAGCAGGTCTGGGTCGAGCAATGGCCGACTGGTAGCGGACGACTCGCCCTCTGCCGTGTGCGGGAAGAACTGCGTGGGGTCTTCTGGCGGCGGAAGTATCCCGGCGGGAGCGGGTGCAGGGTTAGGTACTTCGAACGGTTCTGGCAAGAGGTTGATCACCTGCAGTCAGAAACGCCTCGTCTCCCACTTCTCAGACTAGCTCACCTTGTTAGCGTATTCCGTCACCTCGCGCACGCCCCACCGGTCACCCAGCTTGCGCCACATGATGGCGCACACTTCACGTATGCTCCTCTTGCGTTCAAGCACAAACGCATTCCCTCGCCCATCGCCCGGTCGCCGGACCAACTCAATACCGGCGTCCCGGTCCAGCGCCAATAACATCGGCACGCCAGTGAACAACGCCGCAACGGGCACCGCAGCGTGCACCTCTTCCAGGATCTTGATCATCACTGCAAAATCAAACGGCGTGGCGACATTCTCAAACGACGAGACGGTCAAGTTCGAGTCGAGCTTGTTGAGCGGGAGCGAGACGCGTCTTGAAGCTCGTCGTCGACGAGTAGGAGTGTTGGCGCCATTGGAGGCGTCACCGGGCGTGGCAGATGGCGTAGGCTCGACAATGTTGAACGACACGCCCTTCTCGGGCTTGGCGCCGTCGGTCTCTGGCGGCGGGGTATCAAGCCTGGTGACGTTCTGCGGCTCGTCTTTGATCTCCGCTGTGGACTGCACCACCGGAGATCCCGATGGCGTAGCGATCGGTGAGCCGATACCAAGACACGACGACATGGCGAGCGTGTAAACGCTGGCGTGCAGGGCGTTGCAGAACCGATGTACGGCGTGGTCGTTCTTTGCCATCTTTTTGCTACGCGGGATCTCGTTCATGAGGAACAAGAGGAGCGCTCGAGCGTACGCGGCGCGGACGGCATAGGCCGACTCGCACAGCAAAGGGAGGGTCTCTTGCCATACCTCGAGGTTGACAGGGTTGCGCCGGCCGGTAGCACGGGCCAGCTCCAATGGCGTCTCCACCGCGGGCGCTTTGCCCTTGTCCCCGCTGATGCTCTCCTGATGCGCGGTCGCTCGCGCCTCGGCCGCATCGGCGTTGATTGTCGTGTTCAGCACACCAGTGATCGCGTAGATCAGCACACGCAGGATCTCCGACCTCGACTTGTCCGTCGTGGGTATCTCAGCCATGCGCAGCGCGATCTCTTCGATAATGTCGTTGATCTGGTCAGCGTAGTAGATATGCGTCCCGAGCGAAGCGATGCACTGCACAAGCGCCGGAAGTAAGCTGTCCGTCTCGTCGACGTGTACTCGGCGCACGATCAGCGCGACCAGGCTGTTGAGCAGGTCGGTGACTCCCAGACCCACAAGCGAGACGTGCGAGTTGAGTATCGTCGTGACCATGGCCAGGATGGTCGATTGCTTCCTGCTCGGCTCTTTGTCGTCCAGGTCGAGCAACACCTCCACCAGCCGTGTCGGCACGACAAACCGGTACTGGAGGGTGATGAATGCGGTCAAGCGTTCCGCAAGCCAACAGCTCCGCTCGACGTCGTTCCAGCCTACTCGGTCAAAGAATTCAAAGATCGCATCGAGCGTGAGACTGGCCGTGCTCGCATTGCACTGCCGCACGAGCGCCTGCAGACTTCGCAGCGCAGCAGACAAAACGTCCTCGTCCTCTGGGCCCTTTTCGCCCGGGATGTGCGCATGGATCGACGGCGCCCGTCTGTCGTTGACCGGCCGGCGCGCGGCTATCTGCGAGAAGTAGGACGTGGGAGAGGGCGCATTGTCCGTCTCCATCTTGGTCGCCTCGGCTTTGAGAGCTTCGATGGGGCTGTTGAACAGGTTGAGCATGATGCCCGGGATGATCAGGTCGATCTGGCGTTTACTATCCGCCGAGCTGGACAGCAGCGCATCCGACGACGACACCGCGTTGAGCACCGCCAAACCGATCAGGCGTGTGCGGTTCTGCATCTCGTTGTCCGCCTTCTCCGTCGTGGCGGGCAGGGCGGGCTTGCTGATGGCGAGGGTGCTGAATTTGCGCAGAACGCCAAGGTATGTATTCGTCACCGAGTCGTCCAGTCCGATGGCCTGTCCCTCGGCATACGTCGTATAAGCGATGAAGCACGACGCGGCGCGTCCGATCACCTCGAGATCGGGCTCGCCCTTTTGGTACACTTTCACTTCGAGTGCGGACGATACGATCCGCACAATGGACCGCGAGAATAGCGCGAGGTCCCGCCGGCATTCATTGATCAGCGCCCGCAAGATCGCCAGCGAGATCAACAGCGACCTGCGATCAGACTCCGCCTTGCTATACCTCGACTTTGTACACTCACGCGCGCGACTTGGCGTACCCGCCCGTGCTCCGCGCGGCCTCCTTGGCCACGCGCCGGTCCAGCTCCTCCCCGACCTTGGCAAGCTTGGAACTCTGGTTCGTGCACCGATAAGTCAGCTTGCTCAGGTCGGACGACAGCGGCTTGTAGTCCGGGGCCGAGGCGAGAAGCTGCTTCGGCGGCGGATAACAGTCATTGAGGAGCTTGACCTCGGGCTGGAGGCCGCCGCAGCCGAAACATGATGCCATTGCGGGCGGTGGACCGGGATGCGCAAGAGCGTGGGTCGATGGTTATACGCGGTGGTGTGTATTTCGTGAGAGCCGCTGAAGCAAGCTTCTGTACACCTCGGCTACGTGGTCCAGCCAATGAGATATCTACAAGGATGAGCACAGATGAGATGGACGGAAAGAGTGAATTGTTGACAGTCTGAGATCAAACTCGACCTCGCTCGAGCGAAACGGTTTCGGGTACGCACATGCCCGCTTTCCCATCTCCCGCACCCCCGGCCGGCGCTGCCCGCCCACGTCGCCCTCGTCACAACATGCTTGCAGGTCGCATTCATTCCACGCAGAGCCCTGCGTAGCATACTGCGCAGCTCAGATCCAAGCTCAAAATGCATCATCGGTCATCTATAGGTCATTGTGCTACAAAGCCAAGCATGAGGCGACCAGGACGTCTAGTCGGTCGCCCTGGTGCCGCCTCCGCCAGCCGCGGAATCGTCCACGCCCGCCAACAACGCCGTCCGTTCGTCCACTGCCTCTTCCCTGCCCACAAGCACTTCCACCTCGCCGACAGTGACTCGCTGATCGGGAGGGATGGGCTGGCCCTCGGGAACCGGGACGACGCGTCCTGAGCGGGTTCGGCGATGTCGGCGGGCCTTCCGGGCGGACACACCGGCTGCCCATGGCGCGCCTTTGCCTAATCGTCAGCTGTACTCGGCTATTCAGATTGTTCCACATACGAGCTTGCAGACCGGCATAAGTGAGTCCGACAGCGACGCTGCCAGACACGACTGCGGAGATGACGCCGAATACGAACGACCAGTCTGGCATGAGCATGGAACTTCGCTGTGCTCCGGCCTACTTACGCAGCCTTGAGCCCTTGGCCTCAAACCTCCCGTCCGTCCTGAAGACATGCAAGATCAACGCGATCGAGAGGATTTGTAGCGCGCAGTGGATGAGCATCGTCACCGACACCAACTTCCACTGCTGTCTCCTAGCTCTGGCTCTAGCAGTCTTCTGTCCGCGGTGGAGGAAGATGAACAATAGCGAGATGAGCGAGATGAGGCATGGCACAAGCGACGACTGCGCCGCGTATCCAGCTGTCGACCAGAGAACGCAGAATTTCTGACCAAACTCCTCGCATTCAGACCTGTCGTGAGCGGAGATCAACGCGAGGCGCATATGAGCCTACCTCGTGGGGAAGGCTTGGCAGCGCCATTCGCCTTGATCGACGGGCTCGGCGGTCACGAGCTGTACCTCTGGGGCGGACGAGAAAGATGCAAAGGAAGGGTCGGCGAGAGGCTGGGAGGGTTGGTAGAATGCCTCTGACATGGGCGTCTTGCGGACGCAGCTGGGTCGTCAGATCTCGGACGATATGGCGGGCTCGGGACATACCGCTGATACAGGCCATATCTGCGGGTGAGCGTGCTTCTCACTCTACTGAAGCTGGAGCGAGGAGCGTATGGACAGCTGTGCCAACGCTCGATACGCGCACTGTGGACAACTTACTGCGTTTCGAATTTGAGTGGTCCAGGCGAAGCCACCGTCACGTTGATAAGGTCCGGTACCTGCCGTCAGCTAACGTCTCCCCCTCGATGGCTTGGCATTCGCCCTCACATAGATGTTGAGGAGCGTAAAGGTCGTCGCGAGGAGCAAGAACACAAGCGAGACAAGGTATGGCGCCTTTCGGAGCGAGTGCTTGTATCGCTTGATCGTGGGATGTTCGCCGTTCCCGTGCGCGATCTTGACTGGCATGATGTGTGTGAGGGGATCAATGTGCCGTCCAAGATCCCAGACTCTCTATCGATCTGGCCGCTGATGCCGGAGCGGTCGGAAGACTTGATGCGTCTGGAGGGGTTTGTTGTTGTGAAAGAGACAGCAGACGGCGTGCGCGATATGGAAGGGTAAGCAGCGATGATGTCAGGGTTGATCACGTGATTGATATCTGCTCTTGGGTCCTCACGTTGAGCATTCATTCATGGTCTCACTAGGAGTTTGCCTCGCGTGCTCCAGGGATCTGCGTGCGTAAAAACATGCCACGAGCCCTTGGGAGAGCATAAATAGCTGTCGGGTTGCTAGTAGGACACGTGAAGGGCTGCTCAAGGGTGACGTCTGCCCGCCACCGTCTCCAGCGATCCTACCTCCCCTTCGACATTGTCACAAGTAACGTGTGTCTCAGGCCTCCTGGCAGGACGGCACCGTTTTCATGTGCTTGTCATGATACCACCCTATTACACTTCTATGATGTCGTACCCACGCTGGATCACGACACTAGCCGAGGTGTCTGGCATGATGGGACCTGGAAACGGTGCCTCGGACGACTCCCGGTCCTGTCGCTAGCTAACTACCCTATGACGAGGATCGCCTTTCAAGCAGGTCACGCGTCCAAGGGACGATCCGCTCGACTAGGGCCTGGAGTCAGGAAGGGTTTCGAAGCCGAATTCAATCCGGGCGCCGGACCGTTGTCGCCACGGCGGCACTCACTGGGTCTTTGGCCCAATCGTTACACTTCTCCTCGGCCATCACACAGTCGTCCAGATACCCTCCATTCGGTGCCAGCGAATGATCAAAAGCAGCACGGATGGTCCTGGACTCAGCAGGTCCCCTTGATCACGCGATACTGAGCGAGCACACGCACGTCGACGCGCCCTGCGAGAGGGTCTTCCAAGGCCCTTCGTCCGTGAACTTGACCATCCCATCTTCGTTGAAACAGTCATACGCTTCTCGAAGGGCCATCTTCTTCTCGAACGACCAGTGCTTCTGCAAGGGTGTCTCAATGCCCCCCGGCTGGGGTCAGTCCGGCACGTGACCGTCAATGGACATGCCTACGTGCAGCGAGAACGCCCGCAGGCCTTTCGGGCCATACTGCTTAGCCAGGGCCCGGGCGTAGAGCGTCATCGCTGATTTGCTCGATCCGCTGGCATGTCAGCCGGGATTCCGAATGGCGCGAGCTGCAGTGGGCGCAGTCATAAGGCGACATACTAAGCCTTTTCCGTCACCCACGGGGTGGTCTCCCAGTTTGGGTCGTCCCAGTTAACTGGGCCGGACATATGACCGATGGAAGATACCAGGACTACGGTCTTACCCTCGCTTTCGAGGATGTCCGAGAGAAGCCCCTCGACCAGGATGAAATGGGAGAGATGGTTCGTTGCGAGCTGGAGATCATAGCCTTCGTCCGTCAGTCCCTGCGGACAGTCCATCTGGGCATCAGCCTCGGCAATCAGGACGCGGGCTGGAAGCTCACGACGGCTGCATTGCCGATGAAAACATCGATAGGAGTCTCCAAAGCCTTGATGGCGGTCACACCGTCTCGGCAAGACTGCGTCGACGATAGATCGATCACAACGAGCTCAACGTCAATCCCAGGGGCTGCCTCGAGCAGCGCATTGCGCGCCTCCGCGAGCCTGTCGATCAGTCACTGACCTGCGAGTTCCCGCTGACGCAGAGCGGGCAGACCGGCTGTGGACGACAAGGTGTTCGCAATGGACCCACTTGGACTGGCTTCGCCCCACCAGTATCAGCCGCCGCGGCTTGTTCTCAGCGATAGCCTTTGCCGTGGCGAAGCCGATGCCCGACATCGTCACGCCCGTAATGAGCACGACCTTGTCCTTGATCTTATCTGCGAACTCTCGAGCCACGTCTCCCGCTTCGGATCGTCTGTGGAAGGTCATCATATGGGCTGGCACTGTCGGGCGGATGTCCGTCCAAGACGCCCCATGCCGCTGATATATAGCTGATATGACTGTCCATCGCTCAGTGATGTTCGATACGCGGAAAAACTCGTTGCTTGGAAATCGTTCGTCTCGTTGGTCAGCTCTGGTCCAAGATCGTAAGCCAGCTTAGTCAAGGTGAGCTCAAGAAGTACGCATGTGCTGATTAGGCGTAACTCGGTATTTGGATGCGGGGAAGGGGCAAGAGGGGCGGGGTAAGTCATGTGCATGTATGCAAGGCGACCGAAATGCTACGCACGCTGGCTAACGACAGTGACTAATGGGCCGTGAGATTCGTCATCAGTATGACAGACTGCCGGACCATTCACCACAACTGCAATACGCAACTCATAGGCGTGACACTCCACGCCCCAGTGGAGTGAGCTTGACCCCATGAGTGTGGAAGCGCATACGGCAGTTGTGTTCGATCAACATGGCTGGCGCATAGGGGAATGGCGCACGAAGAGGTGTGCCGATCTTTCGCGAGTTCCTCTCAGCTGCGCAAGAGCACCGCGGAGGCGGAGGCGGATAAATCTCGGTCTTCGCACGTCGTTACACATCCCAAGTGAACGGCCCGATATCATGCCGAGCCGACCTGGTCTGCGAAGCCTCACAAACCTTGCTGCAAAGCAGAGACGAAGCAAAAGCTAAGCACGAACTCAGACGAACCCATGCCGTCGCGCGTCGCCGCATCCCCCACAAAGAGGCATGCGCGGGGGACCGCCAATTACCCCAAGCCCAGGCACGCAGAGCTTGAAGGCCTGGACCCTGAAGCTCCACGGCCCTTCCGCCCCCGATCACTCTGCTCATGTACTCTCGCAGCTGACGTGCGACGCGGTAACTGATCAATGGCAGTCTGGTCGGCGAGGCATCGGCATACGCTTCGGCGCAGGTGTCACAGTGCCGACGTCGGGCAAGCGGTGCTTGCGTGCTGTATAACAATCCAGTGTTCTCAGCGTCGTTCGACCGTTCGTCCCCATCCACCGTTGCTTGTTTCGACGTGAGGACGGTCGTTTTGGCAGTGAAACAAACACTGTAAGCTTGTCATCACGCACGACCCTTTGGCTGATGACGTCGATCAGTCAGAAGACTAGTGCCTGTTGCTGCGCTTCCTCACCACGCTCCCTCTCCGACCCCATTAGAACACCGCTACACCTGGGGCCAGCGCAAGACGGGGCAACAAGTGCCGTCCTCGCTCGTTCCGGTGACGTCTGTGACGTCGTCCGTGATCGCCGACTCTGCTGTTAGGTCACAAAAAGTTCGAGCTGCGTGTGGGAGGCGCTTCGACTACTCGGCGGATAGATACGCACAATACCTTGAGCACACCACATTTCACACACCACAGCGCTTTAGACTACATACATAACTCTACTGGCGCCCTAGCTCGCCTCGCCGACATCCCGAGTCACCAGTCGACACCAATCACACCGCCATGAAGCCATCATTGCCGCTTGTACCGCGTCTGACGCCTTGCATCCCTCTTCCCTCGGTCGTTCGGCACGCCCCGAGCGTGTACGAGGGCTGGTCGGCGGTCAACAACTCGGTGCGTGTTCGTTGGGCTGTCTGATGTCAAGTCGTTCTCGTCACTAATCCCAGAAACCAGCGGTGCCGTACAAACCCACCCCTCCGTCCGTCACTGCCTACACCTGGACGTATCCCCAAACGTCCATCTTTGCCTCGAGCAGCCCCTACCACAGTCGTCCACCGCCCAGCCGCCCACCGCAACCGCTGCGGCATTCGCCTGTCCCCCCGCCCGCGGTCGCCTGGAACGACTACCTTCGGATGGTCTAGCAGCCAACGACCCCGAAGCACGAACGACGAGGCGGACACCAATACACATGCCGCGCACAGCAACGATAAGAGGCTATGAACATGACGAGAGCAGGAAACGAGCATGATCTGGGTAGGGACAATCGCCAGCGTATGCTTGATCACGATCAGATGGCTTCGAGCCGCAACGGACACGGACAGTTATACGTGACGCCTTTCTATAATTCATTTTGGTCATACATGAGCTGTTGTTGATGAATTCTTATACGTCCACTGCATTCCTGGCAGCCCACGCAGATATCCAGCGCAGGCCGCACACCCAATACAATGCCAGGGTGTCCTTACATCGTGTGTCGTAACGCATAAGCACCTCGGGCTCATCCCCACTCCCTTCGCTACCACCCTTCCTAAGCACACAACGCCTAGTAATCATCGTCGTCCTCCTCATAATCATCAAACATACCC
>JAHXHD010000024.1:0-77080 GCA_019857685.1 Papiliotrema terrestris | reverse complement strand
GCGTATGGTTTCCCCCACATCACCCCTTTACCCGTCGCCCTTTGCCGATCCCGCGCCGTCCCCCTCGCCCAAGCGTGACCACCCAGACCTTAGGCGGGATTCCCTCGCGTCCAGCTCGACCTCTCCGCCTATACAATCTCCGGTCGATGGCGAGGGGTTCTCGTACGGCTACGCCGGAGCTGGGTGGAGAGGCGGCGCCGGTGCAGTGCCGCCAGCGGGACATGACGGAGCAGTTGCTGTGGTGCCGCCCAAGCCGCATCGTGGGGAGAGGTGGTGGCATGCTCTGTGTTCTTGGGGCGACGATCTCGATGGAGGGCACGACGATCAGAACGAGGGCCGGAATCAGGCGGGCAGGACAAACCCGTTCGAGTAGAGGTGGAACAACGGGGCAGCTCGTCCATCATCTGCAATTGCAGTGGACATTTACGATAGCCTGTAGCGAACGTCACGTCATATACGAAGTGTCCCGAGTCAACTATACAATGCATCTCATTGCTAGCTACTGCTTCGGGCCGCCAGACGTGACGGATCGAGCAGATCACGGCCGGACGTATACCCCTCTCGTGTCCTGTCGGATCTTCACCTCCCGCCTTTCTGCCTCGCTTCGCCCCTCCCAAACTGTCACTTTCGGCAGCACACCCCAGCCAGTCACCCCTACCGCTACCGCCTGCATCTCGAGCGTGGCAGCCTCTCCGGGCGCTACCTCCAACTGGCCCGCGCGATCACCTGTCCAGACGAATGCGTCCGCCGTGGCTCGTTCGACGCTGACCAGGGCTGAATGCGTCGGATGGGAGTTGACAATCTCGAGAGGTAAGCAGAACGGATGATGCAGGTCAACCAGGGGAGGGGCGGTCAACGAAGCGGAGATGAACGATTCGCTGATGGGCAGTATGAGCGCCGGCAGCGGTATAGTCGTCTCGGTGGTGGTCTCCGCGCTTTCGGTTCTCCACGCGCAGACGAGGTGGCCCGGTGGGGGCGGGACTTCGCTGAGACTGGGCCTGCGCGATGGCCCCAGACGGTATTGGCCGTGTATCGCGAATTTTGTACCCGGTGTCCAGTCTGGACTTAGCGACAGGCTGAGCGGAAGCACTCACGTTTGGGAACACCTGAAGGGTCCAGCGATGTCGCCAGCAAGTGTTGTTCGCCGTCATCCTTCCGTCAGCGCGGGCTTCGCAGCCAGACCAGACCCGGCGCACCTGAGTTTTCAACGCCAGGCTGTCAACAAGTAGATCGCTTGGCCCGTTCGCCTTGAGCAGAGTTCTAACCGTCGCCTCGCCGCCCTTGGTCCCTGCGTTCCGGTAAACCACAGTTGAGACGCAAACGAATGGCGGGACAACCGGGATCGTAACGGTTCGTGTCATTTCCTCCGTCGATCCCTTTGGCGTCGTCGTCGACAAGGAAAGATCGATCACGCGAGGGCCTGCCGATAGGGGTTTGAGGTGCACGACTCGCTCGACCGACGCGCCCGCAGCCACTTTGCCGAGCGAGATGCCATTGAGGAGAGATTTTGATTCCTGGTCATCCACGCGAATCGTGGATGCGTCGTTGTCTTCGCCTCCGGGCTGCAAGAAGACCGCCAGCTGCACCTCGATGTCCCTGTCGTCCTCGCTGGAAACCTTGACGGAGATGGGGAAGGTCTCGCCCACATAAGCCGACGGAAGATGCTGCACATCCAGCTTGATCGCTTGAGGTTGCGGTTCAAATGACACGCTCTCTGACAGGCCGGCGGTGGGGACGAGCGATCCTTTGGATGTGTGCCAGGTCTTTAGCTGTTCTGGAAAGAATACAAGGTGTATGTTCCAGGTGCCCTGGCTAAGAACGAGCTTGACCGATGATATCTAGTCGTGAGCTCCCATTCTCAGGCCAGAACGCTCACCTGTACGTCCTCCTCGACGTCACTAGAAACAGTGCCGGACAGGACGAGCCTGCCGTTTGGACCCCACTTGAGCGGGGCTTCTGCGTTCTCTTTGTCCAGCGATACGTATGCACTATCGGCCGTGACGCTCTGGCCATTCGCCTTGAGGACCGTCTCCGCACGGCCGTCAGAGTATGCGACATGCACCTCATCGAACGCCAGCTCGGAGACGTCCACACCGGGAGGGGCGGCGAGAACCAGCTGGAAAGGCGCCTCTGACGAAATCATTGCTGTGCCACTCCAAAAGCCCGCTTGGACATCGACTGTCGTCAGCGCTCACCCTACTCTCTCACTCACGCAACGACTCGTGTTCCATCTCGATGACGACGGGATCTGTGGAAGACGGCGCCGTGGTCTGTCGTCAGCGACGACTAGGGCATAACCTTCGGGCTGACCCTTAACAACAACGCGAGGTCTTCTTGCAGCGCCGCGCGCTCCTCGCCTTCGACGCCACTGTGGGGACACATCATCTCCATCAACAGCCTCGCGGCGGTCTCGACGCTCCCAGTCACCTGCGCGCACTCGTACCACAGGGACCTGATTTGTCTGACGATCGGGCTCCACTTATCTTTCTTGAAGGTGGGCGATATCCGCTCGAAGAACCTACAGTCAGCTTGGTAACTGGGTATCGCGGCAGACACACTTCATGGCCATCTCGTGCTGTCCAGCCTGGCAGTACGTCTCCGCAATCTTGTAGGCGACATACAGCGCCGCATGATTGCGCGAGTACTCTTGGTCCTTGAGCAGGGAGTACGCCTTTGAGAATAGCTGCGCATCAGCTTGATGGACCCCTCACGTCGACAGCCTTCCTCACTTCGACCACCAGCCCCGCATGGTCGACCTTCTTCTCGTTCGCGAATCCGGGTGCCGTCGATATATACCCGCCCGCCTCGGATCCCGCCTGTTCCTCCTCCAGCTCCAGCGCCTCTTCGTATCGCTTCTTGCGCTGCGCCGCACATGTCGCAGCGGTGTAGTAGTAGAAAGCTGGCTGCTGGAGGGCGTGTATGGGGTTTGTGGACGATACAGGCGTCGACCAGTGTTCGGGCGTTGGCGGGCCCGTTGCTGGTCCTGCAATTGGGAAGACCGGGAGAGGTAACGGTGGAAGTTGCACGCCGGCGTCTTGTGCCATCTCGAGCAGCTCGGCAAATATGCGGTATTGTCGCGCGATCCAGGACCAGAACTCGAAGGTCTCCTCGCCGATACCCCAACCGCGCGAGAGGTCGCCGTATCGCTTCATGTGGACAAAGAATGGGCCGGTGACCCGGGCACTTTCGTCTGAGTATAGTAGCAACCGACAGATCTGGCGTCAGTGCTAGCTCTACTGGCACATCATATAAACAGACCCTGATTGCCACGCAGTCAGCGAGGACCTTGGCTTCGGCCCACCGCTTCGTCCGAGGTGGAAGAACCTGCGTCGAGGAGAACATCTTGGCGAGCTCGTTCCAGCAATCCTCGTAATGGCTATACATCAACCTTCGTCCCTTGATGCTGGATCAGCTTACCGCCTCGCCGCGTCAAATTCCCCTCTGAGCTCTGCAAACCACCCTGCCTTCCAGTCATACCGCACGCCCCATCCCTGCGCACCCAATGGTCGTCCCTTGTCCGTCGGAGCATATTGAGTCGCAAACTGCCCCGTGGGCAGACGAGCCCGCTTTCGCCGCACCCGCTTGGCGTGCGAGCCGTAGTACTCCATCGCCGCGTCGTACAGCGCATCCTGGAGTGATTGCACAAAGTCGGGCAGCTGGTCTGCTGGGACGGGCGTGAGGACGAAGAGGGACGCTTTGGCCGATAATTGTGACGCCCGGCGGAGGTAGGACAGCCTCGGGTCGAGGCTCGGCGAGTCTGCCGTTAGCTGACGCATCTTTAGACGGCTCGACTTGCCCAGAGTCGCAGCGCTCGCCATGAGCACGACGGTGAGCTTGATGCCCCTCTCGCCCAGCCTCTTCCGGCGGTCCCCGATTTCGCGAACGAGCGCGTCGTCCATCTCCTTCTCCTTCGCCTTGTCGCGACTCTCTCGCTCTAGCTTCTCCTCGGCCGTCTCTGTGTCAGGTGGGAGTGGCGGCTCATACAGCCGCAAAAAGAGCACAAACACAGAGGGTACGAGCTCGGCGTGCTTCCGTACCCATACGGGCGCGATGAGACCATCGGGGTGGACAGGCGATGATGGGGTGATGGGGCTGAGCGGACTGTGTGGAACGTTATCGGGGCTGCCTGCTGGCGGGGCGATCTTCCGTAGCGGTAGGCGCACGCCCTGGCGTCAGACATCATTCCAAGGTGTGCAACTTTTGGAACACCTCTCCCGGACCCACCTTGTCGACGAGCACGATGCGGAACCCTTTCCGCTGATCCTCCGGGATCCACACCTTGCTCCTCTCTCCTAGCGTCGCCAGCGCACCTCTGAGATCACTCAGGAGCTTGTCGAACTCTCGGTCCCGCTCATCCAGCTCGGGCAGGATGAGATCTTCTGCTAGCTCGTCGGCCGGCGGTGATTGCGGGAGTTGAGACTGGCTCGGTCCGGGCGACGTCAGAGGCGAGGTCAGGCTCAGTCCGACCGATCCAGCAGCGAAGTTGGGGTCGAGGGCACTGTGAGAGGGTCGGCGAGATGAGGTCTTTACCGATGAAGCGGACAGGACAGAGGACGACCGGTCGCGGGTAGTGTTGGCCGATGAAGACGGTCCCGCCGCGGCGCCCTGGGAGAGGCCCGCGACGAACATGAGCGGCTGCGGGTGCGCGAGGAACTGCGATCAGCTTCTACTGGCGAGAGCTGGCGTACCTCATGCGGGTACGAATTCATCTTGTGGTCGAGAGCAGATCGCAGAGGCAGACGTCTCGAGTATTGACAAGCCGCATCGCATCCTCAGCCAGCTCGGTTAACTCGGTTACACCCCAACGTGAGACGTGGACGGCATCGTCATACCTCACCTCGCCCAAGTCCAGTTGATCAGCCTGCAGTCTACATTCACCTTGATGGCCGACAACATCGAGCTCAGACCAATGGGAACCTCCAAACCGCCCCTCCCGCCGCGTCATCCCGAGACCTCGACCGGAGGCAGCTTGAGCGCGGCGTACCGCCAAGCGGAAGAAAAGGCAAAGGCCGCGGTGCACCTCCAAGAAGGCGGGCTCGATTCGGTGTCTATATGGGGTCTCGCCGCTTCTGCGTGGTGCGTTTCGCCTTGCATTCCTCAACAGATCTCGTACATTGAAACGCATGGGGCTGATGACAGGTTCGCGCTGCTCGGCATCCCATTGCTGCTCTTTCCCCGTATCCTGTTGTTCTTCGCTCAGACCCCGCCGGCCACGCTCGCCACCGCCGCCGGCCTCGACAGAGACCACTATGACACGCTCACGCCCCTCGAATCTTTCCTGTGTCTTTCGCTTTCGGTCGGCCTCTTCGCCATGGCGTTGATCAGCCTCTTCGTCATCGCTCCTTCGTACACCCCGCCCACGTCCAACCCCTCCCGATGGCCAGCGCTCGCGGTGCTGGTGGGGCTCAGCACAATCGTCTCGCTCGTGGCGTGGAACTCGCCCATTGGCGGTCTGGGCACGCTACTCTCGCTCGGCAATACCGCGATCGCAGTCTGGGGGTGGTGGGTCATTGCTTTCGGACAGGGAAGGAGCAAGTTGAGCCAGGCGAAGCACAAGAATGAGCGGTGGAAGAAGCTCTGAGAGAAGAGGTGTCCGCAGACGAGCAGATGAGCGACCTAGGATGGCTTGATCATTGAGCCAAACGATGTATGCCTCGAGTCCTTTCGACTGTCTGGCCGCAAGGGTTCAATACTGTCAATGAAACTTGTGTTCGGCGGACAACGCCAATGCATTAAAAACGTTTCAACAGGACATATCGTGACCCCTCTATGAGATCAGTCCCACCGTGCCCGAGGTCTAAATTAGGAGATATACAAACAGGCGAGCTGGGTAGACGGCGGCCTTGAGATTATTGAGAGAGCACATCATGGACAAGAGTAGCTTGTAATCGACGTCACCGCAATACGATGGGAATCCAAGATCGAATGCCGGGGTGCGAGAGTGCGGAAGTGCGAGGGCAATCTGAGCCGTCAGGAGCCCAGATCATAGTGCCGAGCCAACGGATTGGCGATTCTCACTGCGGGTCAGCATTGTCACCTCTTGCAGGAGATGACCAACTACTGTGGCGGCCGAAGCGGGGAAGACTGCCTGGCTGGGTTGGGGCGCATATCGACGCTATCCCTCGGCGGGTCAAGGCCTCTCCCACCCATATTGGCCATCCCTCCGCCGTCCAATATCTGCGCCTCGACGTCCAAACCCGTTCGCGAAACTACGCCGGTGCGATCGCTGGGCGTGCCTGGCCGGCTTGGGAGTCGTCCGGCCCAAGATGGACTTGCTGGGGCTTTGGCATCGACTGAGAGGTGGGAGACGGCCGTTGCAGATGACGTTGTTTGAGTCGTCTGTGTTTGGGTCGACGAGGAGGGGTGATAGTATGATTGTCGTTGAGCTTTGCTGTGATCAAAGACTTTGAAGCTGGCGTGAGCGAAGACTTCAGTGCGGGAGTGCCGACTCACTGCTCTTCCATCATTCTCATTTCCGGGGACATCATTTCCATGTCCTGCCCTTCTTTCCTTTTCCTTGCTTTGAGCGGGTTCTCCTCCAACAACAGCTCCTCCAGCTCGTGCGTCGCGTCAAAGTTCGCTCGTTTCGACTACAGTCAGGGCGGCCCGCGTATGATCCGCGGATGCACTTACATCTGGCTCGAAGGGGGGAATGACCTCTTTGTTGTGCAGCGCCTCCCAGTCGATCCCCTTGAACCACGGATGTGCCTGAACATCGGCGAACCCTCCCCCACCTGGGCGGAACCCTAGTCGTTTATTCGGATCGCGATCGAGGAACTGCTGTCAGCTCGGCCTGTCCCGGTTAAGCTGCACTCACCGATCGGATCGCCTGCATCCCTTCCGTCGAGCACTTGCCAGGCGCATCCTCTGGCCACGTCAATTGCTCATTCAAAATCGAATTTGTAAGGGCCGTATTCGTCCTCCCCCGGAACGGCCGCTTGCCAAACATCAACTCGTAGGCCAAGATGCCTAATGACCAGAAATCAACCGGGGCCGAGTACCCGCGTTTCGTCAACACCTCCGGCGCTGGGGTCAGAAAAGACGACATCGAGGGGCACGCTAAACGCACCCATATATGCCATACTCCCCGCCACGCCCGTCAACAGTCTGCGTTCCGAGAAGTGCACTGCGATGTTGAAATCGGTGATGTGGGCGTGTCCACGCTCGTCCAGCAATATATTGTCCGGCTTCAGGTCGCTGCCGTGAGCTGAGTGACGGGTGGACTGAAACTGTTGAAGCTCACCGATGCACTATGCGCTTCCGATGCAGGTAGTCCACCGCCGTCACAATCTCCGCGACGTAGAACCTGACCGTCTCCTCGTTCATTGCCCCTGCGCGATCCAAGTGGACTATCGTTAGCCTCGACTCACACTCGCCCGGCCCCGGGCAAGCCAACGCACACCGAAGGTCCCCTCCCAGCATCAAGTCCAAGACAAAGAAGCAGTTCTCGTCGTCCTGAAACGCGTACCGCAGGTTGACCACAAATGGGTGATCGATCTGCCATCAGCCTTCCATCCATCCGCTCTTCTTGTCGACATGGCGCACCTCCTCCAGCAGCCTCCGCTCCTGCACGATATTCGCTACGGCCTTCATCTTGACGCATTTTGCTTTGTTGATGTATTTGAGGGCATAGAGCGTTTTGGTGTGCTTGTGCTGGACGACCCGGACCTGTGATACGATCAGCCCGGCCCCCGCCCATCTTACAACGGTATTCAGGTGCAAGACGGTGCGCACCTTTCCGAATGCCCCCTTGCCCACGCTGCGGAGGAGGTAGAAGTGAAATAGGTTGACCTCGCCGTCGAAGTCGATCGCCTACGGGTGAGCTGTGCACTGGATGCTCGTTCAGCGCTGGACATACCTCTGGTTTGCAACACCCAGCGCCCATCTCTGCTCAAGTTGCAGAGTTCGTGTGCCCGGTACAGGTGAATCCGTCAAAGGTACGTGTGTGTGCTGAGTGATGGAGCGACGAGCGGGAGGACGCAGTTTGATGAATCGATGAGTGATGGCGAGATGAGGGGTTGCGGGAGGGAGTACGACGACGGGATCTGCGAAGAGTTGTCTCGCCTGACGCGGACGCGCGGGCAAAGAGCGAGGGACCAAACACGCTTTTTTGCCCGTTGGTCAATGTGTGTGCGCGTGAGGCTTGTGTACAATCCGGCGAGGTCCCTTGGTGGTGTGCATCGACTTTGCGGGCTCGATGTCGTCTGTGTGGATCGCGTGGCGTGTCGGTCAAAGGATAGCGAGAGTTGAGCCCCAAGAGGTCAATGCTAAATCAAAAAGGTCGGCGACGAGTGGGGAGGAGGAGGAGCAGCGGTCGAGGCACGACGGACAGACGCACAGGGACCCGTTTCAGATGAGTACCATCAGTTCCCCAGTCCCTCGCCCCTGGGCCTGGCCTCCCGCCCTTGATACACCGCAAACATCTCCGCATCAGGCAATAATCACGATTGACCTTCGTCATGCATGCATTCATTTTCATGCACTCACAATTTAGTCGGTGACAGCCCAGCCCAAATGGCTAGCGAAACGTCAACCATCGCTCGTGCTACCTTACACGACGACAAACAACTGTCCGCGAGGGGAGAGCAGGGTCCAGACGTACCGCGCTCGGACGCCTCGAAGTCCTTGTTGCTACGTACGGCAAGGCACATCACGTACGTCGCTGCGAAGACCAGAGAAAAAGGGTCCGAAGAGTGGCGCACGACTGCACGCTAGGCTCAAAAACGATCGACCCACAGATCTGCCGTGAGGCCTCCCCGGGTCTTGCAGCCGAGCCCCCTCACATTGTACAGACGGTCCAAACGCACGAACCGAGGCAGTTTACGAGCTGAGATAGGCCAACATGCATGTATGGGAGATACTGTGCCACAAGGGTATACTCTGCTCTGTTCCGTCTAGACCTGTCCGTTTTCTACCGTTCTACATCGTTGTGAGGACTTTTCTAGTTCTCGGGCTTCTTGCACACCCACATAGCCATCGGCCTAGCGTCAGCAGAGCACATTCACCGTCTTCGTTCGCGACTCACGTGAAGAGCTTGGTCTGACCACCCTTGACCAGCGCAGCTTGGGCCTTGATCAAGCTCTCTCCAACATCGTAAGTGCCCTTGGGCACAAGTCCGACCTTCTCAATGCCCCAGAGCGCGTTCTGCGTGACGAATCGGCCCATGCGCGACATTCTCCAAACGGTGAAGACTGGTGTGAGCGATCTATGCTGGCCATACTCCACCACGTCGACGTACCATCCCAGAAGGTCTGAGCCTTGAAGATGTTGCCCTCGAGAGGGGTGTACCACTTGACCTTGTCGTCCCGCTCGGCGAGGTCCTCCTCATGAAGCACCTCGAAACCGACCGACTTGATGGCTTTTCGGGCAGCCTCGAACGTGCGCATCTCGGCGATACCGTCTCCGACCTAGACGTCAATGCAGAACGATGACGCGTACGCGCGCGACACACCTCGATACCGTGCGCGACGGCCTTGTGGTCGGGCTTGGACGGGTCCCACGCGTCAGTCATCACCCACTCGTACAGGCCGAACTGACGTCAGCATGACCCACGCGAGAATGAGATTCGCAGCAGCTCACGACTCCTCCGGGCTTGAGGCACCGGTAAATCTCCTCGTAGATGCCCTCGAAGCTGGGGGCGTGGCACGTCGCCTCGATAGCGTAGACTGACATCAGCACGACGGATCCATCGCGTCTTTGCGCAACTCACTCGCGTCGAAGCTGTTCTCGCCGAACTGCTTCGAGATCTGCATGAAGTCGCCCTTGGCGTACGAGACCTTGTCGCTCAGGCCCGCCTTCCTGGTCTTGGCGTTGGCACGCTGGAGCTGGAAGTCGTTGTTGTTGAAACCGACAATGTTGACGTCGGAGAACCGAGCGATCTCACGGGCCGGTCCACCAACACCGCATCCGACATCGAGGACGCGCATACCGGGCTTGAGTCCCATCTTCAGGGCGAGGTAGTGCTCGTGTCGCGCGAGCTGGAGTTAGAGACGGTTCGTTTTTGGGTGATGCTCCACTCACGCCTTGCTGGAACGCCTCGCCCGGGTAGAAGCGGCAGAAGTGAAACGACTCGCCCCATCCGTACTCGTACAGCTCGGTCGCGCCATCGTAGTAGCCTGCGGTTAGCTGCTGTCGAGACCCCCACGAGTCTGCGCACCATTGACGAGCTCGGTGTAGTCCTCCAAACGGCTCTGTCGGTGGGCCTCGGTGTCGTCCTTGGCGTCCTCCTGCCACCGCTTGGTGTAGTTGTTGACACGGTCCTCTTGTCGAAGCTCAGGCATCTGCCATTAGCGACCGCGCAGACCTGAATGCAGTGTCACTTACGGTGCGTGGATGTGCAGTAGGGTCTGGGGTGGGGCTGTGGGACGAGAGCGGGCGCTGAAAAGAACGTAGTTGAGTACGAAGGAGTGTGATGTAGAACCGAGGATCAAGCCGATTGGGATGGGACGATGGGGTCGTGCCATAAAAGTCAGAAAGCGCCCATACGGAGCGACACGCGCTCGTACCATCCCATCGCGTCTTGATTGCCACTTTGGGTAAACACACCGTGTTAGCGGCCATCTCCGCCGTTTTACTCAACATCCCACAGTGCCCCCCGGCCGCCGGCGTTCGTCCCCGTTTCAGCCTCTGCGTCGCTACTCGCAGCCTAGCACTTCTTCGAGATCAGCTGCCGTACCTCGGGCGATTGACCGCACCGTAACACCCGAAGACACGATGGCGACGCGGCATACGCTGGTTCTGCCCTTCACCTCGGCGACGTACCCGAACCCAGCTCCTGTCTTGTCGACCATCTACCGCACGCTCGTCGCCCTGCCCGCGACAGCAACTCATTTTGACATACACTTCTCGACGCCACGCGTGGAGGGGCAGCAGCTGTATCTGCAGCTCTTGCGTAGTCCGGAGCACCACTGGCAGGGCTTCCAGACCTTCTTGGGCAAGGTTTATGCTTGTCTCGCGGCTGCCCAGTGGACAGCGGGGCGAGTCCTGCTCGAGGTAGAGGTCTCGTTTGGAGGCGAAGACGCTGCGGCGCCCAACGGCGAGATTATCGCTCTTGATGGTATGTCGGTAATCTCGTACGCTTGCTTGAGCTCACGACAGGCTATGTCGATCTGATAGCGGAGCCCGCGAGCCGTACGATACCCCACCCTCGGCTCGTCGAGACCGACAGAGTTGGATCCGACCTGGACGAGTCCGCGCCCGCCCACCCCGGACCGTCCGTCGTTGCTTTGGGCGGGACGTTTGACCACCTCCACGCGGCTCACAAACTCCTCTTGCACCTTGCGCTTTTCCTGTCCACCCGAAAACTCATCATCGGCATAACGGCCGACGCCCTGCTCGCGTCGAAATCACACGCAGAATTGGTTGAGTCGTATGACCACCGTGCTGAGGCTGTGACGGATTTCCTGTCCCGGCATAACGCTCCCGGCGGCCGTCCGCCCGTGGAGCTGGACCCAGTCCGGATCAGCGACGTCTACGGTCCGACGGCGCATGATCCCCTCATCAACGCGCTGGTCGTCAGCAGGGAGACGGTTGCTGGCGGGGACGCGATCAACAAGCTTAGGAGGGAGAAGGGCTTGAAAGAGCTGACTGTGTTTGTGATTGATGTGATTGCTTCAACGCTGGAAGGTGCGGACGGGCCGGGTCCCGAGGGGATGGCAGTCGAGCCAGTCGATCCGGCGGGAGAGGAGGATGTTGAGAGCGAGGGCCGGATACATGTGCGAGTGGGAGATGAGGTCCGAACGCTGGACCTCAGTGGCGAGGCGGACGAGAAACGGTTGAAAGAGCTCAAGATGGGAAGTACGGCCATCCGGCAGTGGATTGCAGACAGACAGTCGAAGTGAGGCGGAGAGAGGACTGGGGAGGACTGCACCCAGGCACATGCGGCGCAGGGCGGCGTTGGACATGGGTTAGAGCGGTAGCATGTTGTACAATTATGATTTAATGACAATGGTACTGACGTGATGCAAATATGTAAGAGTCTAGTGCAGTATGATGGTGCGAGCTTCGGCGGGCGTCTAGCCGTGCGGAAAACCCACCTATTCCGCGAACGGGTCCCACGTATCTCCCTCTCCCAGGTCTCGGTCCATCTCGAGGTTCTGACCCATCAGCACGGCGCAAATGCAGACGTCCTGATAGACTTACCGCGGGCTTGAAAGGCCAGTTCGCGAACACATCGACGATCCTCGCCCATTCATCCACCTCGAGGTCCCGGACGATCGCCTTGGGGTTGACAGGTCGGCCGGTAAACACATCGTCCTCGCGCCCGATGTCTTTCAAGAGGGATATCGCGTTGAATCCGAGAAGCGGCAGGGCGACCTCGACGGGTTGCGCCTGCAGGACGAACATGTGTCGGAGGACGTAGTCCCATTCCTTGGCTTGCCAAACTGTCATGACCGTCTTTAGCCGTGGCGTGAGCAGAACACCGAGGACGGGAGATCGAGCATATTGTGTCGTGGTCTTAGGTCCAACAACAGGCCACGTATCCTCGTACACGACCTTTGTGCGTGGTAAGTCCATAGTCTCGTACTCCTTCATGGTGCGCAACGCGACCTCGGATGTCTGATTCGGCCGTATCGGCATCGCTTCGGTGGCGATTGAGGCCTTGTCGACGTTCGGGACGTGGTGGTATGGCGGTAGAGCGGTGACGTGATAGAGAGCTTCGACAAGGACGGATAGCTTGTTGCGCGATGTCTCGCCAGCTTTGGCCGTCAGGCGCTGACGTCAGCAGTGAGCCTCGGCGCGATCGAAGCGCAGCAGAGCAGACGTACATCATACGACCAGCGCGACATCAAGAAGGCCATTCGTACCCGTCCCCACCGCCATATCCAAGTTGGGTACCCGTCCGCCGCGCCCACTGCGCTGCCGAGCCACTGGCCGATGAGCGATTCGCTAACGGAGCTGAGCGGCATCGACGCGACGTATGTGATATGCGGTTCGGGGTCGGACCAATTTCGATAATGCTGTGCCGGGCCAGGCGGGGCGTTTGGGTCCCACACGGGGATATGTGGCTGATTTACCGGATGGCTGAGCATGTACTCGGCCGTCTCCCACGTATAGGGGTCGGCTCCCGTCACCGTTATGCGGTCGTCCACCGAGCACGGATGTATGCCATCTAACCATTCTTGTGAATGTTGCCTTTGGGCTAGGACATACTCCCACGTTTGGTGCGACGTGGGCTGTGCTAACGGGTCAAGCGCAAAGCACGGTTTTCGGATGCGAGTATTGGGCTCGGCTACCACAATATGCTTTGGCTTCGTGACCTTCGCCTCGTCCTCCTCTTCACCCTTGTGCTCCTCCTCGAGCGCCGCCACCTCCGCCTCGGCGTTTTTGAATGTCTCGATCCAATTCGGGAAGACGTCTTTGGGCACGACTGGCTTCCGGGCGTTGGCCGGGGTCTCGGGCGCCTGATCCTTGAGCTCATTCCACCACGCCGCCTGTTGTCGCGCCTGTAACAGTGGCGAAGCTGACCGGCCACCAGACAGGAGCGCCCGCGTGATACCTCCCACGCCAGGGTACATCTCCAGAACGAACTCGCCCTCGCGCACGCCCAGCGCTCGCACAAACTCGTCCGCCAGTCGGGGGTTGACGATTCCCGCGCGACCGGGATAATCCCGCTCTTGTGTCCCGGAATTGATACAAAAGGATTTGTTGGGAATATAATGCGGTAATGTCGACCGTGGCGGAAGGGGCGGTAAGCCCAACTTTGGTTTTGGCATGGTCGAGCCGATGAATAAATGGTGAACACCGGTCAGAGATGGTGAAACGGAAATTCGCGACAGTGACCGAGCAGGCGTCACTGTCGAAGCAGTTCGAGGTCACGTGACTCTGATTCCGCCGGTGCAATGGTTCCCGGTGCTCTTGTCTCACCTTGCTCAAAGCGGTAATTCCCGTGACGAATGGCCCTCCACATCAAAGTGGGTTTCATCTGTGCGCACGACGCTTCCATTGTCCGTCCCATCGCACCTTCCGCCCCCGCCTCTCCCTTCCGGGCCATCTCGGTGCATCCCTCTCCCCCTAGCAGCTCACACAAGCGGCAGGTCGGCGCATCGTGTCACAGTGAGTCCCCGCCGAGCCCTTGATCCACATGATCCGAGGCGCATCTGCCCACTGCCGAGGCGATCAACATGGGAACAGCAAGAAATCGTCCAAGCGTTAATATCCCCTTCACCTTCCAGTCACATCTTCAATCCGACTTGTCGAGCTCTTCTCACCACAGCTCACCTCGGCCAGTCGCACCGACGCTACTTGTGTTCGCATCCCGGCAGTTACAATCGCCGGACATTGGCGTCCGAGTCATACAACGCCCGATCCGAGCTTCGGTCAGCTTGTCAATCCCCTCGCGACCGCGCACGGCTAGTAAGAAGGGACGCGCTCAGTCTGTTTAAAAACCCATCCCCATACTTGCACCAGGTACGTGCGGCTACCCTCATCTTGTCTCTCATCTACCAACACCATGCTCGAAGCTGATCACTGGTTGTTTAGCGCGGGCGACCACCCCGACATCGACTCCATCCTCGATCTCACGCCCAAGATGTCTTCCTGTAAGCCTGAAGCGCTGGTGACCGCTCATTGCAGCACCTATCATCAATTTTCTCGGCGAGTTTTCCGCCGAGTCGCTCATATCTGGGTTGCAACACAAGAAGATTCACCCCTCCGTCTTGCATCACATCAACCTCCTCCTCGACGAAGTCCTCTCCTCACTTATCGCCAAAGCGTCTTCGATCAACCCAAAGGACATACGTGCAACCGGCATACCTGCTGTTTTCAGCTCGGGCAACGCGCATGAGTCGACGGGGATCAAAGCACTTGCGCGGGAATGCGTCGGCGAAGCGGAGATGGAGTTGCGTGCGTACTATGAGCATATGGTACAAGGCAACGCGCGGGGCTTCCATCCGTCGCAGCAAGGAAGGGGCATGACGGCGAGCATGGAGGCCGCTCAGGCGAGGTTTCCTACGGCCGAAGCTATACAACTCCTTCGCATGAGGTTGTCAGATCTCTCGGTGGGTAATCCCCGTGTGAGACCTGGACCGGGCTGACAGCAGGGAACGTCAAAGAACGCGTCGGATCATCAACAGCAGGAGGATCTCGCCTTAGAAGCGTGGGACAACGCTGGGGGCGACACCTCCGATCTCACCGTCGAGGTGGCGGGCGCATGGTTGCACGCGTTCATGGAGTGGGTCACACCACTCTAGTCTCGCCTGACCCCAGGCATCTCACCAATGAGCTATTGACCCAGTTGGGACGGGTCGTCGAGCGGGACTCTAACACTGCCTTCTGCGGACCTGGGGACCTGTACACCGCTCTGGCAGAAGATGAACGGTACTGGGGCTGGTTCGCACGTCTCAAGGGTGGGTGGCAGTCTCGCGCTTTGGCTAAGACGCAGTGAAAGACTCACTTGAACAAGCCATGAAGGCCATGTCGAAACCAGTCAAGCACATCCACCCCCCAAACGGCCGTCTCACTTCCCTCGACAGCTCGCCTAACCATTCGCGGGTCTCGCTGAACGGGAGAGACGGTAGCTTCGAATCTCCCGGCCGTAGACGACCGAATACTGCAGATTCGCCGGTCCGAGGCTCAAGCGACACCTCACGTCTTGCCAGTGTCACTCGCAAGACATCCACCATGACCAGACGATTTGGTGTCGGGCATGACCGCAAGGATAGCATCCTGAGCATCAACACGCAATCGGCCCTCGATGACCGCGCCAAATTGCCTATCGAAGATGAGGAAGAATTTGATGCGCTGGTACGCAGTGGGGAGACCATGAAGGTCAGCCTCACCCCGAGCAGGCTCAGGACGTTTGATGTGAGTGGCATGATTGGGCGATCAATAGCTTAGCTCACGCTAGACGCGAGCCGGTGCCCAATTTACTGCTCCACCCATTCCCGCCAGCGTTCCTCACCGAGACACACCGCCTCGGCCTTCTGCGCTACGCAACCCACCACCATCAGCGTCCAAGCTCGCTCCTCGGGCTGCGACTACGATTGACGAGCGAACAGACGAAGAAGATGACATCGCGTCTGGTACCCGACCGCAGAAACACTCGCTCAAAGACCTTCTTGCATCCGAACCCAACGATTTTGCCAATGTGCCGACCGGCAGACGCGCTGTCCCGGCCATTATCCTCGGTGCTCCCCCACCAGGCTCGGCACTAGATACCGCGATGCCTGGTTCTGCGCCAGGCGTTTCTCCCAGTCACGTCGCCTCGCCAAGTCACGCTTCGACGTTGCCTAACTTGTCCACGCCCAATGGTCCATCGGTCAACCGAGACCTTCCCAGTACCGGAAGAGACACGCTAGCCTCGCGCCGGGTGGGCAACGCTTCGAAACCCCGCTCAGAGGCGCAGGAGCTTGCTGACTTCTTCAACTCTACGCCTCCTCCACCCCCGGCGCCCACGTCTCAGCCCACCACCGCTCTGTCCACGAAGAGCGCAAAGGGTATACGGGGCTATCTGTCCAAAGTCACGGGCGGGAACAAGAAGCGAGAGGAGGCGCGTCTGGCGAGAGAAAGCGCTGCATTCGAAGCGGCGAAAGGTTCTGCTGGACCGAGGAAGCAGCAGTCCCTGGCATCTTTCGCGACTGTCAATACTGCGACCACTACGTATGCCCCGCCGCCTGTCGCTTTCCGAGGCGAGGATGCTCCTCCTTTGCCACAGAAGCTCAGAAAACGCTCAGACACAAGCGGCTCATCGTCGGTGAAGGCCGGCAATATCGACGAAGGAATATCCGTACACCAGACGTCGAGCTCGACCGCGAGGCCTTTCGGGCCTACGCTGGGGGACAACTCGGAACGCGCATCGGGAGTGACCTCCACGGTGGCGGCCGGCAAATTTTCCAACCGAGTTGCTCCAGCACCGCCTGGGCTGCCCAACTTCGCAGACGACGACGATTCGCAGGAGACGTCTTCCGCCAGCAAGGCCATCATGAGCGCTCAGCTCGCCTCGCCGTACCATGGCAAACCGACGCCTCAGCCGATTCACGAGCTCCGGCAGGACGGAGATCCTGCCGTCTCGGCGGAGAAACCGAAACAGGCCGCCAGCATGATTCGCCTCGAACCGGCGATCGCTACCGTCACGCCACCCCATACGCACGCCGATCGCACGCCTTCGGACGCTAACAGCTTTGCCACTGCTGAGGAAGGGACCGATGGCGAAGCCGACATGCCTGTCGCTACCCCCAGTGCGCCCAACCGAACTGATGCGCCTTCAGGATCGAAACCCACGGAGAGCGAATCGGCCAAGACCACCACAACGGTCACTCACGCTAGCGAGGCCGAACCCGCCGCGCTTTCTGTTCTTGTCTCCCGACTCACACCACTTCGATCCATACTTCAGCACGCGACGTCGGCCGACGAATGCCGAATGCTACTGAACGCGTACTGCACTCAGATCGGCATCCCCCTTGATGTTAATGCCGGTCGGGCTGACTTCAACGCCGAAGCCAAGGTGCACGCCTGGCTCCTGGATCACGAGGCCGGCCCGCCGGTCCCTTGGCCGTGGTCTCCGCCTATGTCGCCCTCGCGCGACACAGAGAGACACGAGCACATAACCGCCGGCTGAGAGGGACAGCCAGCCCCACCTAGGTTGCCTATGGCAGCTTTCAGCGTGCACCAGTTCCTCCACGGCGGGAAGAAGGGCGAGAAGACAAGTGACCCGCAGGGCGGAGAGGTGCCGGATGCGGGGCAGTTGGTGTCTGAGAAGGAGGACGAGGACGTGGACGCGGAAAGCGAACCGTCTCTCAGCGAGGAGGACGCGAGAGGGAAGCCGAGCTTTGCGAAGGCCGCGACGAGGACTTCACCGGTGAGAGTCGCCCCGGCGGCATCCTTGGCGTAGGTGGGCGCGTGCGAGTTTAAGATTGGTCTTTCTCTTCGGTATTTAGTTTATTTTACTTTATATTGCCGTTCATCGTTAAGCGATGCGACTCGTGCGTGTTGCTTGAGCCGAGGTGGCCAGGGGGTCATGCACGATCATTAAACTGGAGGGCAGTCGTCGGGAGAAGGACTTCCGTCCGAGAGGTCCTTCCGAAATTACCAAGTCTCTGCTTGCACGCCCGCGGTCTGAAACGGGCAGACAGTCATAATCAGACACGAAACTCGTAGGAGCACTGCAGGCAAGCTCTCGATGAGGGATGCCTCCCGCTCGGCACAAGGGGCCATCTTGTCGAGTGACGTGATACATCAGGTGATTAATACCTAAAAGAGGTGGGAATATAACAATGTTTGAGAGAGTGTTCGTGACCATCTGTGTTGGTCTGTCATCGGATTATAGTCCTTGTAATGGATACAGCATACAAAAGTCCCCAGTTCACGTCGCGGCGTCAAAACCTCGAGCCTGTTGCTCATCGTCCGCCGGCGCCGACAACGACAATGTTGCCGAGGTACGTGACGGCCTGGTTGAAGAGGACGAGGTTGCCGAGGTCCTGGTCGCTGGGGCTTCCTGATGCCGCTGCGGCATCGGCCGAGCCGGTAGCAGTGGCGGTAGAGTTTGACGAGTCGGTAGTGGCCACGAGCGGGAGGACGGTTCCGTTTGTGGCGAGTCCGGAGGGGACGATCGAAGACGCCAGGGAGCTCGTGGACGAGACGTACGAGGTCGTGCTGGGCTCGACGGACGTCGAGGTGGACGTGGACGTGGGCGTGTACGTGCTCGTCGGGGGAGTGTACGTCGAGGTCGGTGCGACGTACGTGGACGTGGGCGGCGTGTACGTCGACGTGGGCGGGGTCCAGGTCGAAGTGGGCGTGGGCTGCTCGGTCGTGGTGGGCTGGGCCTGGGGCTGCGAGTTGCCGTCGTTGTACCACCAGCTCATCTGGAACACGCCGGCGTCGGTGCTTGCGAACCGCTTGAACAGGCCCTCGGAGAGATCGAGGTCGCCGTAGCCGCACGAGGGGCACTGGTCCGCGATCTGCGCAACGACCTGCACGCCGTTCGCCGAGATGGTGATGGATCGACCACAGTTCGGGCCGGGGTACCCGCCGCCGTACTGCGCAGTGTTGAGCGCGACGATGTAGTCACCGGGCGAGTTGGACCATCCACAGGCGCCGAGGCCGACGGCGTAATATGTCGCTCGGCCGCCGTAGGTCTGACGCTTGGCCAGGTCGTGCTTCATGTGCGCCCGGCTGCGGCGGGACTGCTCGTGCAGGACCGGGTCGGCGAATGCGAGGGCGAAGGGGACGAAGAAGAGGAGGAAAGTTGCAAAGAGCATTTTCGGTCAGGTCGAGTGGGGCGTTTTCGGTGTCGTAGTGAGTGTGGGTGCGTGATGGGCGAGGTTTGCACTGTGACCGGGCACAAGCACGTTGAGGGCGGTTTTTCTGGTGGTAGGGTCGGCTGATGACCGTGGGGTAGAGAAAGTGAGGTCACTGATGAGTGAGTTTGGGTGCTGGGCGTCAGCGACTGTGCGAGGCAAAAGGGCCGGTGGAAGCGAAGCAGCAGACAGACAGACAGGCAGGCAAGCGAAAGTGGGCAGGTCAAAGGACCCACGACGGCAGAAGACAGTTGAAACGTACCTGAGCGTCCGGGGCTAAGGGTACTGACTGATGAAGCCGTTAAACTGGGTCCGGCAAGCTAATGAGTGAGCGTGATGGGCGAGTGTTTTCGCAATGTGTCCTGGTCGGAACGGTCGGGGGTGTGATATGTTTTATGTGGTTTTGGTGGTGAAGCGGATGATGGTCGAGCGGTCGGAGGAGAAAAGACCTAATGAGCGTGAGGGCGTAAGGCGTATGTATGTATCGTGATGTCGGCTCGCTGTCCGGTCGGTCGCTCACTGATGTGATGGGGCCGGGAAGCGAGAGATCATGAGCGAGCTAGGCAGAGCGGGGAGGGGAGGGTATGCAAAAATGAATCGGGGGTGGTATGAGCCAGTGATGGGACCTGGCCTTGTTGACGATGTCCCCTTCTGTACCGCGGTGCACCCCAGTTTCAGTCCACCGTAAAAGCAGCCACCGGCAGCGCAATCCACCACCGCCCAACACGAAACCAGCCACCTTTGGCAAATCGGGTAACAATCCACGTGCGGGCTAGCAATCAAACATGAGCACCCTGGATGTGTCCCATGGGTAGGACCAGAGCAAACCCATCAACGATCAGCGGCGTTGTCTGGACTTTGTGCCGTAATCTGACGTACCGGGGGTCAGCATGTCCGGCCGGTGTTTCAGGAACGGGGGTGCGGTATTCCATACAAACGGGCGACCGACTTCCCGGATCGAGCCGGATAGGGTTTGATAAAAATTTCCGGGGTTATCAGTTCAGCCCATCGATGGGGCCTGGCCGGACGAGTCAGGCGACGTGAGGGTGATCACGCGATGAGGCGGCGGTAAGGGCGGGAAGCGACATTAGATAAAAGGGTGCCGCTGGTCGTATGGGGCGGTATGGCGTCGAGGCGGCGGTGTTGGACAGCACGTGAATGTCTGCATTCGGGCCTGTTGGGGTTGATAACGTATGGATGGGGATCGCGATCAAGCTTGTATCGCCACTGCCGCGAGCAAGTTCATAGGCGAGAGGTGGCCGCATCATGTCAGAGAATGCTGGCAGGTCCTGACCTCGTACCTGGGGCAGTCCGGCTGGTCTACCACGTGAAGGTCGGATTGTCAGCATGCCCCGGACACATGTCTGAGCTGGCCGCGCCCAGATTGTCCAGCTTGTAAGATGTCTGGTCGAACGTACGCCTCTCAGTAGAGCAAGCCCACCTTCGCCGGTGAGTCAAGCGGGAATAGGGTCCCGCTGAGGACAGCGGGCAATGTTGGCCGGAGGACTACCGGGGCATGTCGGCACTGCTGACGTCCTTGGCTCGACGAACCCAGGATTTGCGCTCTGCAACGTCGTTCCAATCGGGGCTGATGTTATTGCCGGGGCCTCGACCGTCGAGACACCTTGACGCACGGGTAGCGCGAACAGGTAGCAACCGTTCCAACTCCCCGGTCAACTGCGGCATGTCAGGGAATGCGATTCGCGACTCTTAGCAGACGAGGGAGGTCCCCCTGATCAAAGCCCTCGACGTAGACTGGTCCATCGGACTCTGGCCAGCTGGACTCTCCTGCACCATTACATTCACCAAAGTTCGGTCGGCCACCGTGCGACACACCGCTCCGCTCCGCTCCAGCGAACAAAGGAGCTCACGAGGAGCGGCGCGACATGACCGGCCGTCCCATCGCGGCCACTCATTTGCCACTCGTTCGCCACTCGTTTGCCACCCCGCCGGTCTTCAGGATAGCCGACCATCCGCCCAAATCAAAGCACTCCCACGCTCCCTGCCGGCTTTGAAACTTCAACACCCCCTACATCTGCTCGCGATCAGCCCCACCATGGATCACATCAATGACGCGGCTTTTGTCTCACGGCTTCAGCCGGCGACGTCGGCCCAGCAAGCCCTCAGCGGTCCACACACGCCCCAGCCACAGGAGGCTCTGGGCACCGGTCCGCAGTCTCCTGCCCAGCAACACCGTCAGCCACAGCATTCAGAGCAACAAAACCAGCTAGAGGCTGGGACATCGATACCCCGCCAAAATGCTTCGTCTACCACCCCCGCTCCGCGTCGAGGGTCCGTTCGCGACCTGTGCGACCGGTTGCAACCGAGGCGCCTGTCGTCATCCAGCAATGCAACTCCAGGCTCTACTTCCCCGCCATTAAAGCAGTCCGGACCATCTCTCAGCGACGTCACCCAGATCGCTGGCCCGTCATCGAGTCGGCTGTCACCGAGCTCCAGGAGGAGGCAGGACGAAGCATTCATCCGCGCCAAGTTCCTGAAGATTCATCCGCCGGGGTTCACCTTCGACAGGCCGCTGTACGAGAGGGACATGCTGGATATCATGACCGAGGAGGAGTGGATGACCGCGCAGGAGATCTGGATTGCCCAGGCCGAGGCGGAGGAAAGGGAGGCCCAAGCGAGGGTGAATGAGCAAAGCGGCGAGACACAGGATGGTGTCTCCTCCGGGTCACCGCGCCAGCCGGACGACTCGAACGATCACGCGGCGACGAGTATCACCGCCGTGCCAGATCATGGTTCCGGACGCATACCGCCCGAGTCACCTCGCACTACGCAGACGGCCGAAGGAGACTTGGCGTCGAGATCGGCATCAGTCGGGACGTCACGTTCACCGCCCGCTGAAGTGCCCATCTCGCCCGACACTGGAGCAAAGCGCTCAGCCAGTGAGCTCTCGGAGGACTCGGAAGACCTCCCGAGGAAACGTCTGGCTGCATCTAGCGACGTCACTTCGCTCGCGGGGCCTTCAACGATGCAAACGGACGATGAATGGACCATTGTCGAGCCCGAGCACCTCGACTCACACAGAGATTCGTCGTCCATGGAACGGGTCGCGCCAGGAGTCATGCAGCTACCCGACGACCGGAGCTTCTCGAACGACCCGGACGACTCCGACGATCTTGTTCCGTTCAACCCAACTTCCACGGCGACTCCCTCGAACTCCCGTGCCGGTGGGATCGGTGGGCAAGCGGCCGAGGACGAAGACGACTTTGTGGTCATCGGGGCAGTAATCCGAACCCCGGGCTGTAGGATCGCGAGTACACGTGCCACGACGCCGACGTTAGACGACGACGAAGATTGGCGAGAGGCGGAAGTCTCGTGAAGCAGTCCTCGGTGCACCGCTCGAGATTTCCTTTGACGAGACGAAATGAAACGCCTTCTGGCGTCTATCGACGCCACATCATGTTTGATTCGACCTTGATTCAATACAGCAGCCGTAGGCAAAACGGATCTGAATCATCCATACCTGCATCAAAGCTCTCATAGCTGCTGTGGCGCTGCAACCCAGGGTTACATAGCCAGTGCAAGGTATTCTATACGTCTATGCAAAAATGTCCGACATTGTCCACTTTCAAACACTGCTAGCAATACAACCCAATTGTCCATGTTCCCGAGAGAGCTAGAAGCCCAGCCCTCCGCGGGGCAGATCAACCAATCTCGTTATCCGCTTCTCGGCTCGCAAGTCACTGCCCAGTCCTCCGCGCCCAGGCGCCGTAGCGCCTCCGGCGTGCTTCTCGCAGTATCGCTTCCCCGCAACATCATAGTACTCCTCCATCGGGTCTGAGCAGCCGCGGTGATCGCATCGCAAGTGACCGGGATGGAACCGCTGGGGGTTGGATCCCTGCGTGAGGATGCATGCACCCTCTATCGGGCGGCGGCACGAGGCCGAGGCGCACAATGTTCCACTGCGCGTCAGTGTCATTACACGCCTTACATGAGCGCCACTCACGTCTCCTGGGCATAGTGGTACTGGCACCACGGCCGACCGGCATGGACGTAGAAGTCCTTGCCCTCGAAGGGCTCATCGCACCCCGTACAGGTGAAGCACGCGGCGTGCCATTTGCCCTTGAGCTGGCCGTCATCCGCCGAGACCATCCGCGTCTCGATCAACTTGTCGCACCGCCGACACGTTGGTAGGTACATCTTCTTCCAGTCCGCTTCGCAGAGTACCACACCGTCGCGCTCGACGAACTTGCGCGCACCGCCTACTTGGTCTCCGCACTTCTGGCACGTCTTGACCCGGCGGACTGGGGCTGTACGACTGCGGGTGTGAATTGTCGAGCGCGTGTCCTTCGTGCTGATGGTCGAGGCGGATTCGGAGCGGGGCAAGTTGGGCCGAGACAGCGCGCCGAAGACCACTCGCTCGTTCTCATCCTCGTCTGACTCGTGTATCTGCTTCAGAGGCCGCAGGTCGGTTCGGTCCCTGCGCGCCGTCTGGTGGAAGCCTTCTAGGCTCTGGCTGGGCGTGACGATTTCCTCAGTCTCCCGGCTCGACCCCGCATGGCGACCGGATCGGGACGAGCCCGATGAGCTCTCGGATCCAACGGTCAGTTGACGGTAGTGTTTCTTCTCCCGCTGTTCCGGCTTGTTGATGACTGGTGAAGCACCGAGCGCAGGAGTGGCCCAGGGCAACGCAGACGCCTCATCATCAAGGTCTTGGTTGCTGTGCTGGGGGCTGTCCACGAGTTCGCGCTCGTCGTCGTTGTCGTCGCTGTTCCGCCTCGCACCCGGAAGCAAGCGGGAAGTGCCGCTACTGCTCGCTTGCGAGCCGCTTCGCTGCATCTCCTTGTATTTGTCGAAGAAATTGGTCTTGTCGTTCGACCCTTTCCGCTCCGGCGCACGGGCACGCAGAAGCTCAGCGATTCCGTCTGCGCCGTTGTTGTCGTACGACGACCGACTGCTCGTGATTGACGCGACGCTGGGCTTTGCACGGTGCGCCGATGGAGGGTTCTTGCTCATGGCAGATGACGACCGTGGCGGAGCAATGACCGGTTCCGCCGCGCGGTCCATGGCAGATGCGGACCGTTGAGGGACGGAGACGCTGAGTTCGCCGAGGCCCAATGCCGGCGAATGCGCGTCGGTACCGGATCGAGAGCGGCCCGTAGTCGCCGATGCAGGAACAGGCGGCTTGGGCATATGTTGCTGCCAGGGCGGAAGGGCACTCGGCGTCGGTCCAGCAGACCAGGGTGCTGCCGGCCGAGGAGGATCTCCTGCGCGACCCTTCGCCGCCGCATGGGCCATGCTGATCCCCGCCGTGACTCCCCACGCGGCTGCTTGGAAGGCTCGACGTCCAACGCCTGCCATCCCTGATTCGGTCGCGTTGAGGCCAGACAAGTCCGAGACGCCGACCGGTAGCGGTGCATCGGTCGGAAACGGCCCTTCTGGCCGATGCGAGACGGTCAGGCCCAGACCGTAGTTCATCGGGCCTTGCTTACCGTCGGCCGGTATCTGCGGGAAGAACGGGTTGGTCGGTGAAGGCGTGCGGGGCAATGACGAGTTTCCGCCAAAAGGACCAGATGCGAGCGAATGGGGCGAAAGCTTGTCGATGGGTGATGATCGTCCAGATGAGATATCGGGGATCATCAACGAGTGTGCGCCGGGAGAGGATCGGGCGGAGGATGGCCCTGCAAAAGCAGGCCGGGGCGGTGCGGCGTCAAACGAAGAGGAAGGGCTACCGCGCCACTGACTGCTGCTTGATGCGGTCGGCGTTGGAATTGCGATCTGCGAAGGTCGAGGCGCAGAGCGGTTGGCGATGGACCGCGAAGGTGGTTGACAAATGTGGTCTCCCAGCGACGAAAGGGGTATGGAATCAGAGCAGGACGAGCACTTTACGCTTGGCAAGGCCACGGATGCTCGGTCCATGTTGCCCGGTGGAATGGCGAGCATGGTGTGCGATTGAGCGGTTGCTGAAACGGGGGTATGCGGTGGAGTTTTGGGCCGTCGTGTGCGTGCTCAGACTAGCTATGGTTAGTGTTTGGCTCGATGAATCTCCATCGACGTTTCGCGACGGCGGGCAAGTGGTTCGGGCGGAGGAGGGAACGGTATCGAGGACGAGCGCATGGGCGATTATGATCCAAACGGGATAGGTACGGCCCAGGGGGTCTTTGGCAAGGGGAAGAATGCACAAGGCGGTGGATGCGACCTGCAACATGCAACAGCCGTAGAGCGTGGCGTGAGGGTACGGCCCAGCCCCGGCCCCGCGCCGCAGCTACGGTCGGTCGAGATCACAATGACGCGGCCAGCGAGGGGGAACGTGGGTGCAGAGTCAAGAAGGCCAAGGCGGTGCTCACCTTACCACTGTTGACAGAGTTGATGCTGGTGTCGACAGACAAGGATGGTTGACGATCCGCCAAGGATAAAGGTGGGCAATGGAGTGGGTGAGTCAGGGTAGGAGCGGGGCTTGTGGCTCGAGCGCCTTTCGAGCTATCCGAGCACCGTTTCAGATTGATCACCTCTCGTCCCGTCGTGGTGTTTCGGCGTATCACTCCTGAAATCAGAGTGTGATGATCCGATGGTCGTACTGCCAGTGCGAGAGCCCAATCAGTCGGCCGTGGGGCTGGAGCCACAGATCTCTACTGGAGGATGAGGCCTTTGACAAAGGGCGGACCGAGGGAAATCAATCGTGGGGTCCGTGGCGTAGATTGCTGATTGAGTGCCGCGCAGGACCAAAGGAAACCCGGAGCCAAGTCAAGGTAGGCTTGACGAGGCGAGAGGAGCCCAACGACTGTCGGTGCGGTGTTTTGGCGAGAAGATGGCGTCGTATGGTCGTCCAAGAACCGTTGCCGTAATGCGTCGACGAGGTCGTTGACAAGCGACGAGCGACGTACAAGCGACTTGGGAATGTCGTCCAGTGCCCGTGGTGCTGCAGATGACGATGGCGAGCGCGATTGAGAGCTTTCTATGGCCCGGACTGTCCGCAGGCGCTCGATCGATGATCGCGCTCAAAGGAAGCACCGTGCCCGGTATCGATAGTTGCTTGTTCTCCGAAACGCGTCCTCGCTCTGCCTTTGTCTGACTGGGCCCCCTTTTCCCCCTAGTCCGTTGTTCTTCCTTCCTGCACCGACCGTCTATGCTTCGCCTGATCGCTCGTGCTCGTGCTCGAGCCTTTGTTCGTTCAAGCTATGTTTGTGTGGATGAACAAGTATACAAACTGCTCAAGCACGAAATTCACCCAAAGTCGGCAAAGCCCAAGCCACGGCAGCAGATACGGCTGCAGTCCCATCGGACGCGTCGAGCCGGATCATCCGGGGGCGGCGCCATGCGTTCCAATCTCTCCCATCACTCGATATATCCCGTCTCACGGTCGTGACCAACTTATCACGCTTACCCATCGCATGGTTCAGGTCAGAGCGTCGCACAGTGCACAACGGGCTAAGAGCACAAGATCACATCACTTTACGCCTTTGTTCCAGAGATCTCGGACACAACAACAAAGCAATCGAGCGCCCCCCTCCGGGCTTTGAGCGCTCGGAGATGCGCAATATGCTCTCGGGGTGTCTGTGTTCCAGCCTCCGGCACAGTCTGATGGCCCGTGTACCTCGTCCAATGCATGGCTTGGCCGCTGGGGACTGTCCGTTGTGCTCGGACCATGGGATGGGCGCTCTGGCCAGCCTCTGGGCGTGTTGTGTGCGACATGGCGCCGAACATTCGGATGGAAGCTGCTTAGCGAGAGCTTGTCCACCTGTGTCAGTGGCGCCAGCGTGCACAAAGACTGGAGAGAGGCAGTCACTGTCTCGCTGGCGCACTACGGCGGTAACAGTAAGTCGTGTAAATTGTGCCCAAGACGCAGCATGCATGCATCGTAGGCAAGACGTTTGCACGCCGAGGTCCACGCACCCCCGTCGGACCCTACTCGCCATCCTCGTCAGCGGCATGCCAAACGCCCACGACGCCATCCTCGCCTGCGCTAACAATCTCGCCGTCCCTCCACCTGACATCAAACACGGCGCCGTCGCCATGTCCTTCCAGCACCTTCGTTGGCCGTACATTCACGCCCGATCCTGCACCAAGGCTCGTCTGAACCAATCTAGTCGGTTTGGGCGGATAGTACGCCGGAGATGCCCGATTCCCAGATGGCGAGGTGGCGATAGCTTGCGATGCTGGTACGCGCAGGGACGATGTCCGGCTGACATTCGCCGAGCCAAACAGGCTGGGCGAGATAGGCGCGGACGACACAGGCGGTGCCACGCTCTCTTGAGACACCGGGGCAGCAATCGGCTCTCGATCCCATATGTACACGTTGCCGTCTTCCGAGCCGCTTACGATCAGGCTGTGGTCGCCGCCGCCGAATGAGCACCTGACGAGGTTCTTCGACGTGTTCTGGTGTCCGGTGTAGCGGTATAGTATGCGTTGCTATCGTCAGCACGGTCGACGCATCTTCATGCATGACCTGTACTCACCATCCGCAGATCCCAGAGTCGGTTGGAATTGTCCTTGCACGCCGCCAAGAGGTATTTGCCATCGGCGTCGAATTCCACCGAAGTTATCTCGCCGAGCGATCCCGAAAACGCCTTGACGCAGGTACCGCCCACGGCATCCCATAGCCGGACATGCTTATCCTTCGAGCCGGACGCGAGAATGCTGCCCGTCGAGTCATACGCGACCGCAAGGGTACTTTGACCATGTCCCGAGAACGTCCTCAACTCTTGCCCCGTCTCGACATCCCACACTCGTATGATCCGATCGTAATGTGCAGATACCACTTGGTTCTGCTGTCAGCGGCGGACATGACGCGCTCGCGGGTGCTGACCTCGCTGTCAGGCCGCCAGCGGACACCATACACGTCGCCGCCATCAGACTGTAAGACGTTCTCGCACGTGCCACGCTGGGTCGACCATATCCGTAATGTGCCATCGCCCGAAGCGCTGACTACGAGCGAACTCGAACTCGCAGAGGCTACGTCCCATATCCGCGAGCGGTGTCCAGATAAGACATGCAACGTCTCCCCGTTGTCTAGGGAGGATATCCGCAACGTTGAGTCACTGTGGGTCAGCGACGTGTGGAGCACTGCGCGCCCAAACTCACCTTGATCCGCTGACAATGGACTCCTGATCGCCCACAAAGTCGACACACTTGACATTGGCAGCATGACCGCTCACGCGCAGCCTTAGCGTATCCGGGACCACCCTGACCGCATAGTCCTGCAGTAGCCTACATGTCAGCTCGGATACGAGCGGAAGTAAAGAGCGCACGACTTGATGGTCCACGGTCTGGGCCCCCTACGGCGAGCGGCGCCCACCTGCCACGCCGCCGCTTGCTTCATGAGCACGACAAGCCTTCCAGGTGGTAGTCGTTCTCTTGCCGTTACTCCCGCGTCACCGATCGGTCCGGAATCGGTCAGCGCCCGCCAGGTGCTGACGAGGTTCTCCCGCTCTGGTCCCACGCCCCGCCAGTCCTTCAAGCCAGGCGCATCATGCACCGTCCCCGCCGAGGTGAGATAACACAGGTTGTAGAAGTCGTGCGGGACGGGTTGGTAGTGCTCGAGCGGTTTCAGCCGTTTCTGCAGCAGGTTGAATGCTTTCTGGGACTCGCCTGGTGTGAGCTTGGTTCGACAGCCAGTCGCGTTTCGGCGGGACATACGGTTCTCGATGTATTCTAGGAATTGCTGCCGATAGCACATGTACAAAAATGCGCGTTGACTCTGAGGCTTGAGCAGCCCCGGCCGGCCTATCAGTCCTTCAATCATCCCATATTCGCCGTCTGTACGTCAGGTCGCCGTCGAGGATTCGTTCGGTAGCACACACCGGTGATGGCCCGCTCCACCTCTTCAATGTCTTCTAGCCGTTGTTTACCCCTCCCTATCCCTAGCACCTCTTCGTCGTACGTCCGCGCAAGGGTACTGTTCGGCTTGGTATGCAGATATTGTGAGATCAACAACGACAAGTCCTGCCTGTCAGCTTGTTTTCCGGACTGGCAATGTGATCCGTACGCGGTCGATGTGATCATCGTCGATAACGATGTCGTCCAAGGAGATCGCTCGAGACTTCTCGCGTTGTCGCTGGGTGAGAGAGCCATTTGATGCTTCGATGCCACTTCCCGCTGTATTCTGGGCAAACTGCGACGGTCCTGCCTGATCTTGGCCGTTCATGATGGTACGAGGTCGTCGACTGGGGCACACAAACGTTTACATTGCCCACTCATCAGTCAGGGAACAGGCGGCCAGGTTCTGGGTGGGGGGCCCCAGCTAAAGCAAGAGATGGGTGGCGACACCGAGTGATCGCCGTGTTACTGGAGCATTCCACCTAATGTTGACGCTTTCTAAGCGCATTCATCATCGGACCATCCAAGCTAAAGACACACGCTTACCAAGCTCAAGAGTAGTCTTTACTTGTTCCTCCCGCCTACATATACCATTCTATCCATTCCGACTCGGCGTCCAGCATCGCCTACATCACTCGCACGAGCTCGCCAAGACTCGCCCATTGGCTCCTTCCGTCTTTAATCAGCTCGAACACCATCTCCACCGTCAACATGGCGACCACGTCGGACAATCGCTCGGAGCTCATGTTCCTGGGCAAGGAGTGTCAACATCCCGCCTGCCATCTACACGACTTCTTGCCGTTTGACTGCCCCGCATGCAAGGCGACCTTTTGCCAGCCCCACTTCTTGCCGTCGCAACATCAATGCCAAGCACCGCTGCCACCGTCGATGGTCGACCGTATAGCGCCGACCTGTCCGATGTGCAACCAAGTCGTGCCGACGACGGACGGCGGGCCGAATGAAGCTGTCGAGCGGCATATCCTTGCGGGTGTGTGTCCGAGCTTCGAAGGCGGCGAGCAGAGGCGCAAAGCGGAGCTGCGGCGGAGAAAAGAGCGCGGCGAGGTGTGTTTCCGGAAAGGGTGCGTCAAGGTGTTGATCGTGCCGATGAAATGCGAGGTGAGTACAGTGATGTCCTCGGCATCGATGGCGAGGCCGAGCTAACGGACAGAGCTGCACGCATCTGTTTTGCCCAACACATAGGCACCCTACGACACATACATGCTCGCCCTCTGCTTCGCCCAGCGGCTCACTTTCCGGGTCACGTACCGGCACACCTCAGCCCACCAGCAAACCTCTCGCCTCCCGCCTGATCCCCACCAAACCGCCCACCGCGAGCAGACCTTCTCCGTCTCCTGCAGCAGCCTTAGCCCCGAGCTCTCCCGCCGTTCCCATCTCTGCGAAGCTGGATGCCCGTGCTGCCGCTGCGGCAGCAGCAATGAAGCGTGCCGGGCAGGACGCAAAAGCGCCCTTCGTCAAGACCAAGGTGGAGAAGTGAGTTGAGCCGTCCGGAATCCTGCACGATAGCTGACGCGCAGACGAGCCAACGCAGAGTCCAGCTCGCAGATCCAAGCCCTGAAAGCCCGCCACGACAAAGGGTTGTTGACCAAAGCCGAGGAGGTGAGATAGCTCCTTCGCTGCGCCGACTCGAGCTACGTTGATCACGCACCCTGCAGCTGAAGTACGCCGAGCTGGTTGGATCGAAAGAGAGCTCGAGGCGCAAGGGGGAGAAGGGAGGAAAGGACAAGGACTGCGTGATTGCGTAGCATCCACGGTGTCGTCCTCAGTGGACATAAGAGGTGGAGTCGCCAAGCGAAGCCTCTCGAATAGAGAGTACAGTAGAAATGCTTCATCGTTGTTCATAGTATACATCATCGGCCAACGCCCTCATCCACCATCAAATCAAATCATATGCATGTATCTCGTTATGTCGTGATATCGTCCACTCTTTACCTCTACAAGACCCAAGCATCACGCTCATACAATCGCTTCACCGTGTTCGCCCATGAAGACTTTATACAGCTGCAAGATCAGCTCCATCTACCACCGGCACAACAGGCGACGCCGGACTTACATCCCGACTCAGCGCATCTCCAATCTTGCGCCTGCCTTCGCCCTGTATCCGATCCGCGAAGAACAAATCCGGTCCCCTGACCTTCGCTTTCGCCCTCCCCTTTCCCTTCGCACCCGTTGTCGAGTCAAGGCTCTCCCCTTCTAGCCCCTCCGCCTCGCGCCGCTTTGCCTTCACATGCGCCTTCAACGCGTCCCACATCGCCCTTGGCGTCTCAAACTCATCCAGCACTGCCGACGTCCTCTCCGCGCTCATTCCTTTGATGCACATCAACATCCTCGCCCATTTATCGCGGAGCGTCGTGCTCGCCGACTTGTCGTTCAAACTCTGGTATGCCTCGAAGCTCGTATGCCACACTGTAGCGGGGTCAAGCGTCTTTAGGTGCTTGCGCAGCGGCAAGTAAGACGAGCGCGAGAGGTATCGCGTTGGGATGACGTGTAGATCCGCGCCGGCCAGACGCTTCTTGATCACACCCGTCATGGTCGCGAGGAAGTCGATGGACTCGGAGAGCTTGTGCGTTTCTTTCAAGATGAACCGGTTGTGAACTTGGATCTGGGATTTGGCGGTCATGATCTGCAGACCGGAAAACTCCATGTGATGCGAGGTCTGCCAGTCTTCCACCAGGTAGAAGACATTGCCGATACCGGAGTTGCCCAGCCGGAACTGCGCGTCAACGCCGCAGCACATCACCTCAAATGACTCACGCATTGTTCGTTGTACCGCCCGTCGCGTATACTGCTGCACAGATCGTCCAAGCGCTTCCTTTCGATAACGTAGTCCAGAACACACTCGTCCTCCTCACCGCCAATGCCGTCGTATCTCCGTGCGACCCAGCACACGTCACCTAAACGCAGCGCTCGAGTCTGCAAGTTGACTCCCTTCTCCGCCAGCTTCTCCGCGAAGCGATCACGATTTGACTTAGACTCGATCTCCCTGGTGTCGAGAATGAGGAAGATCTCATAAGACCCAGCCGGAAAGACAATCGCCTTCGAATACTCGAAGTCGGGCAGATTTTGCGCGTCTGCGTTTGCCGATGAGCCGGCCAGGGGGTGGGCAGGCTGGACGTGTGACGATAGTCGTGGTCCGGGTCGGGAGATTTTGCTGTTACCATTGGCGCCAGAGGTCGAATTGGTAGGCGTGCTTCCAACCGCGAGCGCCGACTTCCCCTTTAGGCTGCTTTCTGCGATGTCGACGATTGGCGTCGATTGGCGCTCGGCAGGGAGTCTCACTTTTCCAGCCAAGGCAGCAGAAGTCGTTTTGGTGCCCAGCGCAGCCTTCAAAGGGAGTCCAACCCAATCCTCATCATCCGAGATTGGAGTCGGAAACGCAGCGATCGGAGTGGTCCTTGCGACAGCCGTCGTAGGTGCCGGGGCAGTATCGAATTTGCTACACCTCGGCGGAGCGACATCCTCCTCGATATAGCCATACAGCGTCTCGTGTCCGTCGCGCTCGGAGGACGTGGCGTCGACGAGCCGCAATTGCGAGACAAAGGCGTGCGGCTTTTGCGCAAGTAGAAATTCGACCTTGCGGAGGGTGATGAAGTCATGTGGGTCTAGTCGGACCATCGCCTCGTGTACGTGCTCAACTCGCTTGCTCGCCGCATCTGAGCGTGAGCGTCGTCGGCTACCGCCATGGTAAATGACGTACCGATATACCAAAACTGGAACTTCCCACCGCTGGCACTTCGCTTCTGCGCCATTGTGCTCGACTCTGCAGATGTTGGCGGAGGCGTAAGCGGTAGTTGTCGTACAGGCACTGTAGGCGGTGGAGCAGGTTGATCTGAGGGCTTCTGCGAGCTCGTGATGGTCGCAGGCTCATTCATGAACGGCCTCTTCTCGAGGTGCGCAAATTCCGGCAGCAGCCCACGAATCACACAAGCGACCTCGCTGCCGGTCAGCCTCTCGTTCACCACGACAAGCCAGGCAGCTTACTAGCCCTCCTCCGTCAAGCAATATTTGTGCGGATTGCCCGTCACATAAACATAGCCCTTGCTCACGAGCGTCTTCATCCCGCTCCAAGCCGTGAAATACGTGCCCTTCTCCGAGTGTTCATAGCTCGCATCCGAGTATGGCTGCGCCTTGCGGATGAGCTCTGATTTCGTCAAGAAGACTTGCGTGTCCACTTCCGGGTTCTCGATCGCGAGGACAAGGCCCAGGAGGATACCGTAACCTCCGGATCCTCTTTGCGGGATGTAGGTTTTGGGCTTGGTGGCTTTGCGTTTCTTCGCTGGCGGGGCTGCTGGAGCTGATTCGGCTTCGGAGCCTGTTCCTTCGTCCGAGCCGAAGTCGACGCGAGGGATGCATTCGTTGTCCTTCTGCTTCTTGCGCGCAGCAGGGGCAGGGCGTTCTGCCATCAGTGCAAGGCTTCCAGCTCAGTGCACGGGGGAGTCACTCACTAGGAGGCGTACCCGGAATGGGCAGACCGTTCTCTTCGCAGTGCTTTTTCCATTTAGCCTCTAGGATGCCGATAGTCTTGGGTCCGATGCCGACCAGGACGACCAGGTCCCGCGGGCGATTATAGGTGACGGGGCAGGATGCAAGTGAACGGGCAGCTTTGCTATACGACTCGAAGGCCTTCGATCCCTTGTCTCGCGCGTGATCTCGCAATTCTGTCTGTTATTTCTGGTCTGGGATCCCTTGACGATCACCCACCCTCGATCCACTTGAGGTACAGTGGGTTGCCGCATGGCACCTTTGGCGGCATGGTGGACTATTGATGCTGATTATTGTACTTTTATCGTTGCAAGGATGCCTAGGGCTGGTTCAAGAGGCATTTACACACAAGTTTAGATCGACAGGAAGCGCTACAGAGGCATTGCTAGCCGGCAGACATGATGTGAGATGTGTAAACAAACGATGTCGGGTGAATGTCGAAATTGAAGATCGGGGGCAGTCCAGTCAACCTGTTGAATCCGATTGATTTCGTGGTGGCGACGCGTCGATCGGCGCAGGCCTCGAGCCACTGCAGCCTGCCGCGAGAAGACCCATAGCCATGTTACACACGCGTGCAAGGTGCCACTGCAACCATCTCGCTCTCATGTAGGGGGGTGCATGTGCTGTTCTTACAGATTGTGGGATGCTGAGTATGTGTACAATGGGTAGATGCCATATTTCCCTCTCCCCTCCCCGTCGAATGCGGACCTGCGGTCCTGCGGAGACTGCAACGTTTGCTGTGCCTAGCGCACTGATGGCCGGTCACGAGGAGGGATCTAGGGAGCCGACGACAGAGTACTTCGGGTGCCAAGTCCCTTCACTTGTCGGAGCTATGCCTCCAGTGCCGAGAGCCCACCTTGGAATCTCCCCCGCTTCACCCGGCCTCCTTTCTCCTTCCCCGTACTGTTCTCGACCAGGCCTCTCCGCGTCCATGGCCACAAGATGTAAGCCACGCGCGAATTGATCAACGCCAGTGGGACCTGATATCAGCCATCTTCCGTCGCCCAATCGCTGGATTGCTTACGGGACCATAGGTATTTGAATCCCTGGACCGATGACGGCTATCTCCTTCCACCCAACAATGACCCTCCGGTATGCGCACGACGGAGTGCATCGAAGGCTTGACGGGGTATACCAAATCGCCCTCGAGAGCTATTATCCGTTTGGTCGTAAGTGTGTTGGGCTCGGTTGGGGACCTATTCGTCAGCTCACACACTGGCCCGTTCTGCAAAGCTGACCAGAGTGTCACCACGTCTCCGCGCCGGAAACGGCCTATGGAGACGGACCACCGCTCGAGCAGAACGACATCGTTATGTAGTGGCTCTGCCTGTATTGTGGGATTGAAGGTTGGCTGACGTTAAGAAGGTGGCCATTCGGGAAGCGACGGATGTAGCGCTCACCTGCATCGAAGCGCCAGTGATAGTCGCAAGGGAGTATCCATGTCGGCAGAAGAATATGCCGGGGGGTACCCAAGAGGCGATGGATCTGGAAATCAGCTGCACCCGACTGAGGGCTGCAAACGAAGGTGGCGTGAAAGGGGACCACCTCGGGGTATCACGCACAAGAACAGCCGGGTCTGTGGGTGGTTGAAGAAACGACCGACGGCCGTTGTGGCCAGACGTTTTGTGAGCCGACGGTAAGTCCTGATGCCCGGAAACCACATGGGCTTGCGATTATCTTCCGTGTTGGCTGGCCACGGGCAGCGGACGAAGAGTGAAGGATCGATTCTGGCCATGGGTTCCAAGAGTAGGCGCAGGCCGACCTCCACCAGACTGCATACGGCGGCGGCGAATTAGAAGACTATTTCTAATCGCATTACAAATCTTCTTGCTTTCGCATTACGGGAATATTTGTCGGGGACCGACGGCCATCATCCGCCGACAATTCTCCATTCTGTCCACTTCCTGGACTAGTACTTTCACCACTCGACCCGCGGTCAGGCCCATCATGTCCAAGTGTGTCGGCTGCAACGAGAAAGAGGCCTCGAGGCTGGAATGCCCAAACTGCAAGAAGTACGTCTATCTCAAGTCCATGCGCCCACCGGCTCAGCTTGCGAGCTCCGCTCACCCGATAGGTTGGGCATTAAGGGCTCGTACTTCTGCGACCAGGACTGCTTCAAGAAGAGCTGTGAGCCGCTGTCTTGTCGTGATTCGGGCACTCAGCTGACTCGTAGGGGCCTCGCACAAGCTCATTCACAACATCGTCCAGTTAGCAGCTCAAGCGGAGGAGGGCAGTAAGTTGTCCGAGTTTTGGCGTGACGAATCCGACTGACCGGCAGAAAATGCTACATTACCGGCCAACATGCGCAACTACAAGTTCACTGGCCCACTGCGTCCCGTCTACCCATTATCCCCGAAGCGGGAGGTGCCTGCCCATATCATGCGACCAGACTACGCCGACCACCGTTAGTTCGAGGTTGTACCGTGCAGAACGGGGCTGATAGTAGCGGAGGGTGTGTCTGCGTGCGAAATGGTCCGGGAGCGGAATGTTAAGACGCTGAACAAGGAGGAGATCGAGGCGATGCGCAAGGTCTGCAGGGTGAGGTGGTCCGAGACGGTGTGGACGCATGAAGCTAATGTCCAGCTCTCGCGAGAAGTACTGGATGCAACGGCAGCGCATATCCGACCAGGCATTACCAGTGACGAGCTCGATAGGATTTGCCACGAGGAGTGCATCAAGCGGAACTCTTATCCTTCCCCGCTCAACTATAACCGATTCCCGAAGAGTGTCTGCATCAGTGTCAACGAGGTCATTTGCCACGTGAGTGAGGACCAAGCGGTCAGTATGTGACGAGCTGATTTGCAGGGTATTCCAGACCAACGGCCATTGGGTCAGCTTCGATTGTTGTGTAAATGTGACGAAGCTGATGTCCAGTCGAGGGTGATATCGTCAACCTGGATGTCTCGTTGTGTGAGCTGACCTGCGTTTGATGAACGTTGGCAGCTGATGGCCAGTCCACAATGGCTTCCACGGCGATTTGAATGCCACATACCCCGTCGGCAAGATCGACAAGGAGTCGGCCGACCTGATCGCCACGACGAAGAAGGCAATGGAGGAGGCGATCGGCATCTGCAAGCCGGGTGTGGCATACCGGGACATCGGAAACAAGATTGAGGAGATCACAAAGCCGAAGGGAATGAGCATCGTCAGACGTTATACCGCTCACGGTATACATCAGCTGGTGAGTGCCGAACGGAACCCGGACGTAGGCCGTCTGACGGTAGTTTCACGGCGCGCCGACGATTGTGCACTACGGTGGAAGCAAAATGCCGGGACGTATGGAGGCCGGTCAGGTGTTCACCATCGTGGGTCGGTCCTCGAGCTGGCCAGGGTCACACTAATATTGCAGGAGCCGATGATCAACTTGGGAACCGCCAACCTCGGTGAGTTTGCGGACTGTTCGCTGTTCCGCCTCGCAGATGACAGGCTACCCTGAGACTGTTGCTGATCGCGCAGACCACTGGAATGACGACTGGACAGCAGTTACAATGGACGGACGACGGTCGGCGCAGTTCGAGGAGACCATCCTTTAAGTTGCTGCTCAGCTGCAATGACCCCAAAGCTAATCATGCAGGATCACCGAAACCGGCTACGAGATTCTCACCCGTCCACCATCGTCATCGTCGAAGAACAAGAAGAAGAAGAAGAAGGCGAACGGCGCCTCGAATGGCACCGCGACTCCCGATGGCGTCCAGACGCCCACGACCGAGGTTGCTCAGGGTGTCGAGGACCTCAAGATGGAGACGGAGTAGAGAGGGGCGGCTGTTTGGGGGAGCGAGCAGTTGAGCCTTGGAGTATGGGTGCAGAGGGGTCCTCTTGATCTGTCAGGGGGGGTCAGACGAAAGAGCGATGGGCCATGGAGCTGTCCACATCTCCTGCGAGTACACACAAGTCGTCATAGTACTCGTACATGCATTTGTCATCATTGTCGTTACTTGTCGTCTTCTGGTACTGTTCGCATCTGCCATGAGCTGAATGGACCGGCTCTGGGGAGTGCTGAGCTCACCGACAGTCCATGCATGCCTGGCACCTCCCGCTTCAAGATCTCGTTTACCAGCCGTTGCTGCTTGAGCTTGTTCAGCCCGTTGAACGCCGAGCTGACAACGTCGATGTTGAAGAATGTCCCGCACCCGCCTGGGCGGTAAGCTACAAGGCGCCAGATAGACTAGAAAGCTTACCGGATGTATCTATCACTTGTATGTGAGACGGCTTGAGCGCTTCGACCAGCTTCGCTTTGATGAGTTCCTCTGTTATTGGCTGCGAGGCGGAATCGGCGTAGGATCGGGCAGCGAGGAACGGTGCCAGGCGAGGGGTGAAGCGGGTTGCTGAGCGCAAAGATTGAAAAGCAGCGGGGCGGAGGGACATGGCGGGCGTGAGTCGATGTGAGTTTCCGGTCCTGAGTGGTTCGGCGTACAAAGTGATGGGTGCGAAACGAGCTGGAGACGACGAGGATGGAATAATGGGTGACAAATGAGACGGACGGACGATTGTCATTGCTCTGATTGCCGAACAATTTGATCCCGCTCCATCACACGCACACACCGGTGACGCGTGCAACGGGCAACGGGCCACCATCAACCCCTGGGCCAATTGTTGTTGTCGCCGAGCATACATCTACCCATCGTCTCCCTCCCAAACCTCGACGCGAAGGCAGACGAAAGTCTGTGGAGCCCTGCTTGGATTAACGAAATCGGGCCTCACGAAGAAGGTCACGTCCCACGACAGAAGGGGTCGTTGCAGCTAGGCGAAGCACGGTGAAGCTTCCCCTCGGACCGGGCGCAACATGGCCGACGCAAAGTTCTTCAGTAGGTCCTGGCTCACCTTCCGGTGCACGCCTGAGGGGGGTGCTGTTGATCGCCTCTGGCTGTCGCTAACCAGCAGCCCGCGGCAAGACGCAAGAGCTGCGCGATGAACTCCGTCAATCTAACGACAAACGGGACAAGGGGTTTCTGCGGAAGAAGACGGCGCTGAAGAAGATCGTCGCGAACATGACAATGGGAAATGACAGTGAGCTGGCGCTTCCCCTCATGGGCTCAAGCTGACGATAGTGTCCCCGTTGTTTCCGGACATTGTCCAGTGTATGCAGATCCAGGTGCTCGAGATCAAGAAGAGTACGTCCCCACGACCGCTGTTGTGCGCTTCCCTGATCAAGCAGTGGTGTACCTATACCTCGTCAACTATGGGCGTGCACGGCCGGAAGAGATTACTGGCGCGATTTCGGGCTTCCTCTCGGTGAGCTGTCTCGCGCTTCACGTGGCACATCAGCTCATACGCAGGACTGCCATGATAGGAATCCACTGATCCGGGGTCTGGCGATTCGGACAATGTCGTCAATACCTCTTCCGCCAATACTGAAGTCTTTGTCTGACCCTCTACGGCACGGACTGGAGGACGCAGATCCATACGTGCGGAAGACATCCGCAATAGCGCAAATCCTTCCATCATCAAGAAGGCACGAGCTGATTGTAGCGTGGCCAAGCTATACGCTTCTGACGCGGGCAAGCGCTTAGTGGAGCAGAACGGGCTTGTTGCAAGCCTGAGGTGAGCTATTCATATATCGCCTTGAAGCTGACGGTCCAGAGACCTTCTCGCTGACCACAACCCCACAGTCGTAGCCAATGCCGTCGCGGCTCTGGTGGAGATATCCGATCGGTCAGACGACATCTCGCTCCGACTGAATGCTACCGTCGCTGGCAAGCTGGTTGCGGCTTTGGGCGAGTGCTCGGAGTGAGATGCTACCCCACGTTATGGTCACGGGAGGCTGACGTAAAGGTGGGGCCAGATTTACATCCTCGACTCCTTGCTCTCCTTCATCCCGCAATCGCATATGGACGCGGAACAACTGGCGGAGCGAATATCGGTGCGACTGCAGCATGCCAATTCCGCGGTGGTCCTCACGACGATCAAAGTGTGTCTGTACTTGATGAACTATATGGAGGATGAGGTGTTGATCCGGGCTCTAGAGCGGAAGATGGGTCCCCCACTAGGTGAGCATAGCATCGCATCCGGTCCTGTGTCGCTAATCCCGTAGTCACGCTCCTCTCCTCCGGTTCTGAAGTCCAATATGTCGGCCTTCGGAACATCTTGCTCATCATCCAACGCAGGCCCGCCATCCTGCAGAACGAGGTCAAGGTGTTCTTCTGCAAATACAACGACCCGATCTATGTCAAGCTCGCCAAGCTGGAGATCATGTATCGGCTCACGCGGGACGAGAACGTGTCGGAGGTTCTTGCGGAGCTAAAGGAGTACGCTTCTGAAGTCGACGTTGATTTCGTGCGCAAGGCGGTGCGATCTATAGGTCGACTCGCAATCAAGATCGCTTCGGCCTCGGACGAGTGCATCGCGACGCTCTTAACGCTCATGCAGACGAAGATCAGCTATGTGGTACAGGAAGCGATCGTCGTGATCAAGGATATCTTTAGGCGATATCCGAACCAGTACGAGATGGTCATTGGGACGTTGTGCGAGAACCTGGATGCGCTGGATGAGCCAGAGGCGAAGGCCGCGATGATCTGGATTGTGGGGCAGTATGCGGATCGGATCGAGAACAGCGATGAGCTGCTGGAGGACTTCGCGTTTTCGTTCAAAGAGGAGCCGGCGGAGGTGAGCTGCATGACGCGTGTTGCGTGAGCAGACCTAACGGCCAGGTCCAACTAGCTCTGCTCACCGCGACGGTCAAGCTCTTCATCCGACGGCCGACTGCGGCGCAGGAACTGCTGCCCAAAGTGCTCAAGCTCGCTACGGAAGAGGCGGAAAACCCAGATCTGCGGGATCGGGTGGGTCATGATTGAGCATGCAGCGTAGGCTAACAGCAGGGTTTCATGTACTGGCGACTGCTAACCACCAACCCGACCGCTGCGAGGGAGATCGTCCTGTCAGAAAAACCCGTCATCTCGACAGAGACGGACAGGATGGACAAGGGTATGCTTGACCAGCTGCTGCTGCACACCGGCACCTTGGGCAGTATCTATCACAAGAACCCCAACGTAAGCTGACCGGCTTCAATTCGACATCACGCTGATCCCAGACATTCATACGTACCGCCCGTCCCCGATATCTCCCCGACTCACCTGCCCTCAACGCTTCGTCCCGGCGGCACTTGATCACGCCTCACGGTCTCCCTTCGACTGCTCGACCAGCACCGGCCGCCCCAAAGATTCCAGAACGGCCACATTCTGCTGCCATCGCGGCGGCAGCGGGTGAAGGAGCCACAGGCGGAGCGAGTGCGGCAGCTGCAGGCTTGATGGCGGACGGGAACGACCCGTACTCGCTGATATCGGATCTGGACTTTGCGAATTTGGGTCAAGGTGGGGGAGGAGGGTATGAGACGGATATACCGAGACCGAGAGGTGGTGGTGAGGATTTGTTGTTCTGACTTGACGACCATGCATGAGTGTACGCCGGACATTGGGCGCGTTTCTCAGAGGCGACCGTGTCGTGCTTGGTGGAGCATGAAGATCACAATACGTCTGGTCATGCCTACATTACTTGGTGTGTGCCATCATGTGCAAGTGCATGCTGTGTCCCGGATGATCAGGGGGATATACACCAGATGGCCGTGCTCAGGAAGCACGGGTGGTGTGGGTCGTAGTGGTGGTTGTGTGAGCGCGGCGGTTACGTCGGTGGGATTTGCCCGGGAGGTGGAAGAGGTGTCGGAGGTGAGTCCCGAGAGTGGGCCTGCTGTCAGACATGGCCGCTTGAATGCCTCCGATAAGCCCCACTTGTTAGGCCGAGCGCCCATCGCCACGAGCTGGGCTTCAGCGCCGGCGCGACCAGAGTGGGTCGTTCGGGGATTGTTCACCGCCTGGTGTCAGTTGATTTCGCTCTCGAGCTCAGATCCGACTCACCGAGCGGAGACCTCGGATTCGGTTCCCGCGGTGCGAGGTGGTGCTATGTCGGTGTCGGGTAGTAGATCGCGCGCCGAACATCTTGTCTCGGTTTGCGAAATGTGTTGCTTCCTCAGATCGTTGGTTTGGCGCGCTGTGATTGAGGGAGATCAGTCGCGAAACGAGCGGTCTATATATGTTGTTCAACGCTGCTCCGAGTCGCCTTTGACCATGACGCAACAGCTATGCTCTGCGTCATGGATCGTCATGCCTGCCCCCATTTTGTCGTGAGAGCATCACTGGACGACAGCGGTCAAAGGATGGGGGAAAGCTCCACTTGGAAAATTGATCGACATGGGTTCAACGTCATTGATGGTACCTGACCGCCCGTTTCAGCTATTCCTCTGCTCCCCTCGACCTAGCTCCCGAATCCCCGAAGCGCGGGTCCAGACAGAGCCATGAGCGATTCAATGCAAATTGATACAGGAATGATATCATACCCCTTACCCGCCCATCTCGCCAGCCCTCTTTCGACCAACCGGCATGCCCAGATCTATGCCTTCTCAAACTCCTTCTTCGCTTGCGAGGCGAGCTGGTCCAGCGCTCCTCCAAACTCGTTCGCCAGCTTCTGCACATCGTCTGAGCCCTCCTCGCCTCGCCCGCCCAGGCTGTTCATGCCGTCCGTACGGGCATGACGGACCTGATTCTTGGCCGTCTCGATGTTGGCTGCGATCTGCTTCAACAGTTCTTGACGTTGGTCATGAGTTGGTCTGGGATCAGCTGCGATGCTATGCGATGCGGAAGCCTTGGCTAAGGGCGCCTCACCGTTGTATGGGAATCTTTAGCGTCGTCTCGTTCACGCGCATGGGCGATATGCCTGGGATATTCGCCTCGTGAATGGCTGATTCGACGTGCTTGGTATGCTGCTGTCAGTTCCTGTGGTCGACGAGCGTGAAGGACAATGTGAACCCACCTCCGTGTCCCAAATGTTGACCATCAACGCGCTGCCTTTGACCGTTACCGAGGCGACGTTGTTCAGAGATCTAGATCCAGGCACATCAGGCGTCGTCACCTTGACGCTGTCCAGCAGCACTATGAGTGAGTCGAGGATACTAGCAGGCCCCCCCAAGGAGAAAAAGATGAATACAGGGACGGGCACTCACCCGGCGACACCCTGCCCCGTCCCCGTTCGACCATGTCGAACACGGTCCCCTTTGCCCAGTCAACCGCCTTCTCCATCTTTCGCTCCGTCTTTTCCAGCACGTCATTCAGGTTGTTCTCCGGCGCTTTGTCATATCGGCTCCCCTCGGGGTTCCCATTTGACTCCTCCTTCGCTGCTTTGTGCGATTTCTTCGTTGCTGCCGCTTTAGACTTTTTCAGCAGCGGGATCGAGGTGGAAAAGGCCCGAGGTTGGGTGTGCAAGACAGCGGGACGGGGAAGGTCAGTGATCGGAGCGTTTCGCCTCGAGACTGTCCGCAGAACTCGTGCTACAGTCAGGCCGCGCATGATGAAGTGAAGTGCTGAATTGCAGATGACAGGGCTAGTCTACCGAGCGAAATGGATCTTCATGAGCGAGCTGAATGCCCTCGCTTGGCTCGCTAACATCATCCCGGACCCAGATCTATCACGTGACTTAGGTCCAAGATTTCTGGCTGGCTGACCACGGTAGGTCGCTGTTGAGCGTCTTGTGATCAGATCACTCTGTATCATCAACACCGCAAACCGAGCAACTCGTCACCATGGCACGCTTCACATCCATCGGCATGCCCAAAAAGAGCTTCGTGGCATCAGCAGCAGAGGAGTCACGCGAGCAGCCGGCCGCTGCGCCCGAAGTCGCCGCCGAAGCAGGCCAACCGCCCGCTAAGAAGCGCAAGAGGCGCGGAACGAGGGGCAAGGATCCGTCCGAGATCGCAGCCTCCACAGCTGCAGCTGAAGGGTCGAAGGAGAAGCGTGGCTGGGGCAGAGACCCGAACGTTGCCAGTGAGCCCTTCTTGCGGTCATGGTTCATGCGCGCATCCGCCGTGTGGTTTGGCTAACTGATAGAACGGGCAAAACTTTCTGCGGAGCATGCGTTCCAGAGGCGGGAGAAGCGCAAGGACGAGAGAAGTTCGAGCACTACTTGCTTCGCGTGTCGTTCCGTGGGCCATGCCGCACGTGAATGCCCGAATGTGCTCCTGGCGTTGGAGAAGGGCGGCGAGGGGTCCGCGACGTTGTTGGGAGAGGGCGAAACAGCCACGGCTGGCGGCGGTGACGAGGGTAAGGGCCAGGGGATGAAACGCAAGAAGGGGAAGAAGGGTGGGGACGTTGTCGGTGGCAACTGTTACAGGTGCGCTGCCCGCTGGGCTCTCTGTCTGAAGCTGACTTCCAGGTGCAACGGGACCGACCACTCGCTGAAGGACTGCCCAACGCCTTTGGACCCCACGAACCCTCATCCGTTCGCCACGTGCTTCATCTGCCTTGGGACCGGCCACCTGTCGTCCCTGTGCCCCAGCAACCCCGGCCGAGGGATCTATGTCAATGGAGGGTCGTGCAAGGTCTGCGGCTCGACCGCGCATCGCGCCAAGGACTGCCCAGAAGAGGCCAAACAGCGGCGCGAGGAGTATCAGGCCCGTCCTCGACGAGGCGAGGTGGTGTTGGGTACGGGAGAAGGCGGTGCCGGAGCAGACGAGGACGACTTTATGGTGCAGAGCCGGGAGACTCTGCGCGAGGCAGGCAAAGACGGCAACAGCAAAGGGAAGAAGAAGAAACATCCACCGGCGAACAACGGCCAGAGAGGAAAGATGGCGGATTACGATACGACAAGCTCTGTACCCAGGGAGGCGGCGGTGGCAGAGGTCAGAGAGGTGAAGAAGGTGCCGAAGAGCAAGGCGAAGACGGTATCGTTTTAAGAGGATTTCCTGTCGGCTCTCAGTTTTATAGTCCGCTGCATGCATGTACGAGTCCTTTCCTTTCCCGTTCTCCGCTCTTGTCTAATTGCGCTTGTAAGCTCCCTACGGAAGGCGTTCCTCATTCCACTGTGGCCCCGTCCACGATCGTAATCGACTACGACGAGCCTGAATGGTGGGATTAGCGGAATCAAATCGTGAGGTCCATTCATCCGGTCGCGCGCACACAGATGACCCGAACTTGATTTCGGCCTCTCGCTGTCACTCAGTTCGCCCTTGCCCGACCTCTATCATGGCCTCAAGTAGCTCGACCGAGGGCTACAGGCTCGGAGATCACCAGGCGCAACTGCCGACATCGACGAGTGTGCCATCGCTGTCCGATGAGGTCAAAGGCGCGATCGACAGCTGGACAGCGTCAGAGGACGACCAGCTTCCTGCCCTCCTTCGACGGGTTCTGGACGAGGTTGACACCCGCCATCACCTCTCGACGATACCTCTATCTTTCATCGTATCATCCACAGTCGACTCTCTTACTCTGGGTCATCTCGTCAAGCTGTATACGACGATCATAGATGGCTACGCGGAAGGCGGTGAGCGGACATCGAAAGCGGAAACACTAGCCGAAATCTTGTCCGACGTAGTAGAATCTGCGAACCAAGGACTAGCGGAAAGGGTCAAGATCGATTCTTCATGGACGCCCCGTGAGGAGGATGGGGCAAGTGAGAAGGGAATAATGCTGCTACAATCTCTGCTGGTGAGCTGGACGCCGGTCAAGCTGATCGAGCGCTCACAGCCAGGCAAACGGTCACCTGCCCCAACGCATCGTCAATCTCGGTGTCGGTTCCGAGATCCTACATTTTTTGCGACTATTACCAGGAGGACAACAGGGCATAGCCAAGAGCGTCAGGGACTCGAATCTCGCCGCCATTCGCCGGACCACCGCCCTCTGCATCAAGCAGTCCAAATACAACTTATTACGGGAATCGTCAGAAGGCTTCGCCGGCGTAATCGTGCTACTCCTCTCAGACGAGGTTCTGCTACCCGATGCCCGGAAGGAGACGGAGCAAGCTGTCTCAGCTCGAGCGAACCGTGTATGGGGAAAGCTGCTGGGCCTGACGGGCCAGTTCGACCTCGCCCCACCGAGGATACTCGACCTGATCCTCGAAGTAGCCGGATCTCAAGTTGCGCATCACTATCGCTTCTTCCTAGAACTGATACGGTGCACGCCGTGGGGATTGACCGGTGACTCGATCAACCGCAAGGGGAAAGCAAAGGCGATCGATGGGGACTGGAAGCAAGACGAGGCGAAACGGATACAGGAGGCACTAGCTGTTGAGGGTGATGGCATGCTGGCCAAGGTTTTGGGGAACAAACTTCGAGCTTACAGGGTATGTCCCCGTAAGCGGCAGACAGACAGCGTCGCGCTCATCTCCAGGACGAGGACACCCCTATGGGCTTGATCTACTTTACGGCGCTGCTGCTCAAATTCAACTTTGTCGGCTTGCGAGAACTCCTCCCTTTCGTACGTCGCCTCATTATGCCGTTGGCTCCACATCTAACGACCAGTTGACGCCTTCGGACGACGGTATGGACAAGCTACGCAAGGACTGGCTCGCTTCCCTTGATCCCCGCAAAACCAACGCACTAGCTATGGCCGCGGCTCTCGTTGATGACGATGCGCCCGACACGAAGCTGAAAGAGGAGTCCAAGGAAGCAGCGAAGGAGACTGCGCCTGAACGACCGCCCTCGGAACAGATCCCGATGCTGGTACAGGCCCTCCTGTCGATCGGCTCGATACCTCTCGCTCAGTCATTTCTCGCTCGATATCCATGGCTTGCTCAGAGTCATCCGGCCATCACCGATATGATCCTTCTGATCGTTTCCCGCGCGTTGGAGCCGGCCTACCAAACTTGCTATAGGCTAGACACCATCGACGACGACTTCGTCTGGGACGCGCCTGGCCCCTCTCACATGGCACCGGAAGGTCTCCCCACTATCGTCTCGCTTTGGAATCCTCCTCCAGTGGCCACGCCTTCGCACGCCATCGACTTCTTCTACCCCGATTGGGATGAGCAGTTGGAAGAGTGGCATTCGCTCGACGAGGTATTCGAAAAGAGCTATCGATGGCTTGGGCTGGTGCGCGGCGCGACAGCCCGAAGCCCGGATACCTGTGTCAAGTTGTGCAGGATGGCTACTGCCTACTTTGAGGGCTTGCAGAAGGAGAAGGAGGCGTTGAATCCGGTACAGGGCGTAAGGACGAGCCGGCAATTGCGAGCGATACAAGTGAGCAGTGGTGAACCCGCAGACCGGCTGACGCGCAGCCCACTGAGGAGGAAATGTCGCCGTGGTTACCCATCATCCGCCAAGTACTCCTTCCTGCGCTCTCATGTTCTACCGACATCGCTCCCTTCGGTGCCGAACTATGGTCACTGTTCAAGCACCTTCCCTATCAAACCCGCTTTGCCCTGTACGGCGACTGGCGAGACACCTGCGAGTCAAAATCACGCAATACAGACCCTCTAGCATCAAAGGCGGCACGCGAAGCTACCGAGCAGACAAAGCATGTCTTGCGGCGGATCGTCGCCAAGGACGACTCGGCCAAGTCGACAGATGCGGAGAAGGCCACGGCGCGATCATTGGCAAGCGCAAGCTTCGCAAACCCTCTCTCCGTCCTAGATCGAGCGCTTCAGCAGGTCAAGACGTACTCGAACCTTGGCGAATACATCGTCGAAGCTTGTCGATATTTGGAGCCGCTCGCGATGGATGTCGCCATCTTCTCGACCCTCGACATACTGTCCATGCCTAATCTCGCCGCCCCGCAAGGAGCGCTCAACGACCCGCTCACCAACGTTGCCAACTTTCTCGGCGAGTACGCTCGGCGGTACGTCGTCGACCTCGAGCCGGTGTTCCGCTTCATCCTCAATCGCCTGTCCACCAGTAGTCCCACCGAGCTTGTCGTGCTTGATCGACTTGTCGTCATCATGGCCGGCCTTACGCCCATGGAGGACAATGCGGTGTCCAATGATCAGCTCAAAGCGCTCTCGGGCGGTATCGAGCTCGTCAAGGAAGCGATCTCGGCAACAACCATCGAGGTGCAGAAACCGGTCGACCCCACAGAGCAGGGCGGCGCGACAAAACAGGTCAAGATCAAGAAGCCCAAGGTGGTTAAGCACAGTCTGCCGCGATTGCTCGCGTACTGCCGAGACGAGGAGTTTGGGCTTCCAATATGGATCGCGCTCGCGCAGACGTACCGTGATGTCACTTGCAGGCCTACGCTGGTGGATGATGAGTTTGCCAGCGACGAAGCCAAGTGGGACAAGTGGACAGGCGGGGAGCCGCCCAAGACGATGTCTGAGAGGCTCGACTCTGTGAGTGCCGATGGGTCTGTCCTAATCGATTGCTGACGGCAGATCCACGCCTCGTTTGGGCAGTTTGGGGACCTGATCTCGGAATACCTGACGCTGGACCAGCTGGTCGGGATGACGCCGGACTTGACTACATTGGTACATCGAGACGACCTCTCCTTCCCGCCGGCGTTCCGGATCCTTCGGCCGAAGCTGTTCGCCGTGCATGAGAATCAGCGTTTGGAGGAGGAGAACAAGCGGAAAGAAGAGAAGAAGCTGTTGATGCGCGAGCGGTTGGAGAAGGAGCGGAACGCGGAGGTGACCTCCCCGTCCAAGAAGGATGATGCGGCAACATCGCCTGCCGAATCAGCGACTCCGACGTTGCCGGGCGATGACGGTGATCACCCCATGAATGGTACGAATGACGATCCTACAACTACCACCGATGGCATCAAGGCGAGTCGGCTGGGATATATGCTGGCGCAGAGCTAATCAACAGGATTCGCCCTCATATTCACCAACACAACAAGCGGTCATGGACGAGACGAGCAATCTGCTCCCCGAAGGCGTCAACAACCTCATGCGATCTCCATTCTTCGTCACTTTCTGGCAGCTGACCCTCGCCGATATTGACCACTCGTCCGAGTCGTACGACAAGGCAATCAAGCGAATCAGTCAAATGGAGAAGGAGATCTCTGGCTGGCGTGCCCGAGTCCTACAGTCGGGTCATTTCGTGCAGAAAGACATCCCGGAAAACCGGCAAGAGGTTGCACGACTCGCAGCGAGGCGGAAGGTACTGGAATCTGAGCGGGTCAAGCAAAAGGCTCGGAAAGAGCAGACCATCGAGCGACTCCAGGCGGAGAGCCGGTCATGGTTTGCGGAACGTAAGTGGTCTTCCTCGTGTTTAGGTCAAGCTGATCCCAGGAACCCTCGAGAACGATAACGCCAAGCGATTAGCACACCAGCTGGTCGAGTGGTGTGTGTTTCCCCGAGCGTGTCTCGGCCCGTCCGATGCGATTTTTGCCGCCAAGTTCGTCATGCTCGTGCACCGGTTCGCCGCGCCTGGCTTCTCAACCCTTTACGTATACCAGCATGTGAGTCTCGCGACCCCGCGTCCGATGACACTTATCCGCAGCTATTCGATAGGGGTCTGTCGTCCTGCATATACACCCGGACTCTCACTGAGGCGAGAAATTACGGTGGGTATTGGCGCAGCCTTTGTGATCTCACTGATCTCAGGTCGATGCCTGGGCGCGATGCTCGAAGTCTTCCATAATTGGCACGCGGACGAGAAGCTGTACAACAAAGAAGCTATCGGTACTAGCGCAGACGGTTTCGTGCGGCCAGGGCTGGACACGCGCAATAAGAACGGCGACGGGATCGTTGGGTTGAACTCGATGAACTGGCGGCAATTCCGAAACATGTACGCCAGGCTGCAGGACTGTCTCAGTCAGGTGAGTTATACAGATCGTCGAGTACCAAAGCCTTGACGGAGCTGACCTGACAGGCCCTCACTGCATGCTTGGGCGAAGACGACTTCATGCACGTCCAGAACGCCATTACGGTCGGACTGCAGATCGTCAAGTACTTCCCCGTCATGAAGCCGCATGGCGAGGCCGTCATGGCTGCCGTCACAGCCGTCAATGAGGGCAAGACTGGCCCGGGCACTCCCGATGTACAGTTCCAGGCGCAAGGGTAAGTCAACACCGGATCTGCAGGACAACGTTAATCGGCAGATACCTCCGCACCATCACGGTCACCAGGCGTGACCCCCGAACCAAATCGGTCGTTTGGGTCGAGCCGGCGGACTTCCATTCCGGCCGCGTCGTGGTGAATGCCTCCGGTCGCGCAGCAAAGACGGACTCGGCGGCGAAGCCAGCACCTGCCAATGAGGATGTCAAGCCCGACGAGGTGCCCAAGTCCGTGCCGGAGCCGAAAGCGGTCGAATCAGCGACAACGTCGAACGCTGCCGAGCTAAAGGCGCGACTGCAGGCAGCGAAGGCTGCCGGACCTGCCAAGGACGATGTGAAGTGCGTATGCTTTGCTGCCGCAAACACCGATGCTGATTCCCAGACCTGCCGATGCTACCGACGAAACCAAGGCAGCGATCCCCTCTCGACCTGCCACACCCGGCGGGATTCCTGCGGGACCTCGAGCAGATCGCGATCGAGGTACCCCTACCGCCCCCACTGGGCCGTCGGCCGGCCGTGCATCTCCCGCTCAAGCTTCGCCCGCACGTCAAGCGGATACCTCCATGGCGCCTCCAGCTCAAACTTTGGAAGAGGCTCGCAAAGCGGAGAGAGCTAAGCGATTCGCGAGCTCCTCTTCGCTTGCCGAGAATCGATCCAGAACGTCCACGCCCACTCCGGCAGTACCGCCCAGATCCGAGCCAGTGAGCGACACGAAGACCGATCTCAAATCCGAGGTCCGCGCTTCGCCTGCCCCCTCAACCAGGTCTCATACTTCGGGACGGCCGCCCACGCCGCCTTTGGAGGAGGAGAAGCCCGCTCGTGCCCGCAGTAGGAGCGTGGAAAGCCGAGTGAGCGAGAGGTCAAGGCGAAGTCGACGAGATCGCGGAGATGCCGAGCGTGACAGGCGGGACGTCAAGAGCGACGAGCGGGATCAGCCGGTCAATGGCAACAGGTCCGGCGCGTCATCTATTGGACGGCAACAGGAGCTGCTGCGATCCAGGGAGGATCCGCTCGACCGTCACGATGATGATCGGGGTGCTAGACGGTCGTCGAGGGATGTGGGACGACGCGAGAGGGAGGAAGAGGATCGCCGAGAGAGGGATAGGAGACCTAGAGACCGACGGGAGGACGACAAGAGGGACCGAAGGGGTGACGAACGTAAAGACAAGGATGACAGGCGGGGATCGAGAAGGGATGAGCGGGATCGCAGGGAACGGGACGATAGTAAGCGCAAACGGGATGAGGAGGTGAGTCTTCACTCGCTAGGATGGGGTTGTGTGCTGATCAAAGCCACGACGGGAGGATCGACGCGATGCTCGAGGTGCAGACGACGGTCGCGATCGGCAGGATGCTCGTCGACCGCGTGATCGCGAACCTCGGGGAAGCCGAGATGGGCTGGACAGGGACGATCGGGAGTCTTCGCACCGACGAGAATCTGGGCGAGGGGCTCGAGACCGACCGGACGCTCCCCGCGGCGATGGTCCGCCATCTGTAAAGCGAGCGACCCCAGAGCGGTACGTCGCCGCGTCAGGGGATGGCCCCAGGAAAGATCCGGCTGCATTCGTCAATCCGGCGGATAAGGGCCTGCCGGTCAAGCCTGCGGATAACCGAGGCGGGGACAGGATTGTCGAGGCTCCTCGGTCGACGCGGGGTATCGCCGTGAGCAAGACAGCTAGCGTTTGTTTCGATTGACTGACATGTCAGAATCGCGGCACGACCAACGGCAATGGTCTGCCCACCCGTCCTGCTCGATCACCGGTTCGGGAGCCCGCTCGAGCTCAACGTCCCAGCACTCCGCCCTTACCTGCGCCGCCAAGGAGCGATCTCCTGTCGCGAATGGCTCCCGTCAACGGTGGTGTCAGCACGCCGCCGCCCACTGAGCGACGTGAAGAGCGTGCAGGCAGCGAGACCAGGAAGAGGCATAGGGATGACGGTGAGCAGTTTGCCGAGAGATGCTGGCAGCAAACACTGACGCCGCAGATAAGCCCGTCTCCGGACGAGAGGCGTCTGCAGACGGCGAGAAGAAGCGAAAAATCGACAGGACAAGGGCCAAGCGGGATGATGCGCCGAGCAGTCGGCTACTCAACAGCGCTATGAACTCGGCACATGGGAGGCGATAGGAGCGGGAGGAGCCATCCATGTGATGATGTAGTACAACGGCAATAAGCGCACGAAGCTGCCGTTCGGCGGGCAGGGGCAAAGCCGATGAAATCTTTTGATGAGGTTGGCACGAGGTACATCTATGCATTGTGACGGCATGTATCATTGTTGATTTTGACCTTCTCGTCTGCACCGGATCGCCGAGTCTACTGCAGGAGTTCGCCGATCTGCTTGACGGCCTCTGCGCACTCGTCTTCTGTTCCGACGGTGATCCGTAGACATCCCTCGCAGCCCGGCTCGAACCCCCTGAACCGCACGACGACCCCTCTGCTCTCCGCCATCGTCTTGTACAGCTTGGCGGCGCGGTCGTTGTTTGGCTTGCCCTCCGCGTCGAGCACCTCGGCGAGGATGAAGTTGGAATTGTTTCCTCCGAGGATGCGTCCGATGGCGGGGATCGCTTTCAGTCCCGCGATGAGCTTGTCCCGGTTCTGGTTGAGTGTCGCCACGGATGAGGCCATTGAGATGAGGCCGGGTGTGGAGACGGCCGAGAGGGCGAGGGCGGCGGTGGGGACAGAGATGTTGTAGGGGGCTTTGGTGTTGGTCATGACTTGAATGAGCGGGGGCGGGGCGAGGAGGTATCCGAGTCTGCGGGTCAGAGGCAAAGGTCCTAGGCTGCAAGATACAGTCGACTCACCGGATGGCGGCCAGTCCAAAGCTCTTGCTGAGCGTCTGCGTAACGGCCACGTTGGCGTACTCGTTCACCAGCGATGCCGCCGAAGAGCCCTCGGGCGCGAAGTCGATGTACGCCTCGTCTACGAGAACGACGCCCGTGAAGTTCTTGTTCTCCGCGATACGCTTGATGGCGTCCAGGGGAATGAGCGTGCCGGTAGGATTTCCAGGTGAACAGATGAAGACGATCTTGATTTCCGGGTTGGCGATGAACGCCTTGTCCATCTGTCTTCAGCCCCGCTCGATGTCGTCCACGGAACGGTGTTCCACTCACAGCCTCCTCGTCCAGCTGGAATGTCCCGTCCGTCGTCAAAGGCACTTCCACGACTCCGACATCGTTCACATTCGCCGTGACCTTGTACATCCCGTACGAAGGAGGCGTGGTCATGACCTTGTCCTTGCCCGGCACACAGAGCACTCTGAACAGCATGTCGATCACCTCGTCACTGCCAACTCCGAGAAACACCCAGTTCTCGTCGGGTACACCGCGGAACGAGGCGATTTTTGCCTTTAGGTCATCGTGGGTTGGGGAGGGGTATCGGTTCAGGCCCAAGATCTCCTCTTCCGACAGCAGAGACAGCGTTTGAGAAGCGATGGCTGACGAGTCGGCCTTGGATCCGTCGGCAGGTGCCTCCGCGTTGGTATTCCGGGGCGGAAGGGCCGAGCCGATGGCGTTCTCATTCGCATCGAGGAGGATTCCGGCAGAATAGTCGTCTCGGGCGCATCGATATGGCGTTAGAGCGAGGATATTTGACCGAACAATCGACTCCAGGTCGAAGTGGGAGGGGTGGGATGGCCCGGGAACTTTCACACCGAGGATGGGCATCTTGTGCGTGGGATCAAGAGGGAGGAGCAATGGAAGATGGAAATTGAAATCGCTGCACGTTGTTATCTCGGGTGGAAATCAGTCATCTTCGAGTCGGTCGAACCGAAAATATCTGGACCGTACCGTCATCGACTCGACGTCACATCCACGTCTCAAACTGCCCGTCGGACATGCACAATTGCGAGGCAGGCATTCGAAGCGCCCAGTCACTGTACACGGATGCATTCGAAGCCGAGCTCACTCCGAAACGACAAGGGATGAAACCACCATCAAGGCTTGTTTTGGTTACGCTACGCCCGGTAGCGCTGGTGGACCCCACCGCCTAATACCTTGGCACGACCTCCCGCGTAGTCCGCTTGTAATGGTAGTATCCATTGCCAGCACTCGCGGGTACACCTCGACCCACGCTGCCGGACGCTCGAGTCGCATGGCCGTCCCAGGCATCCTTCGGCCAGTTGAAGAAGTAAAGGCTGGACGTCAGCTTGATCCGCGTTGTGAGGGCGGACTCGCATGAGCATGGATAAAGCGGCGGCGAGTCCCATCCAGATCTGATGTCAGGGTGGTCAGCGCGGGATTGAATTGCGACTCACAGCCGGACCGAGCTCGACGTCGGTTCCGTCCACTTCGAAGGCGCGGTGGGCGATGGACCACCCGTAGATTGAGAACAGCCAGGCGAGGCAGGCAAGCAGGGTGCCCAGCATCTGCTGGTCAGCGCCCACCATCTGACACACCGCGTGGCGCATCGGCATGGTGCTCACCGCAGAGTACACGAAGAACATGCGGTTCCCCACGAATCGCAGCGCCCGGGACTCGTGCACGAACAGCAGAGGGAGGATGGAGAGGACCGTGAAGAAGATGAAGATGATCGCTGCTTTCAGCTTCTTTGGCTTTGTATTGGAGATGATCACTTACAAACCGCCCAGAGCATCATCGCTCCCGTCAAGGCTCGGTTGACTTGGGTGCCATACCTTTAATGAGTGGGGTGTACGTTGTCGACGGGCAGGCAGCCTGACTCACTCGTATGCGATCTGGTTGGGCAGGCAATAACCAGAAGCACACCAACCGAAGCCGCCGAATGTCGTGTCGCCGGTCTCGGAGGGAAGGCGAAGGAAGCTGATCGACGCGATGAATGGCGACGAGAATGTGACCAATATCCTGGCTTCAGGGGCGATCCATGTCATGTCTTGTCGAAGCTGGGACGTACACCAGTAACAAGGAGGCGAATGCCAGGGTGAAGAGCAAGATGACATGCGCCCCATAGGGCACTCTGTCGGCGACAGCAGTAGGAGGCATGGTGACACTGTGATGGCGAGTGTAGGGTTGAACGATGATCTACTGCTTGGCTGGACTCGATGTTGACACGAGGCACCTCCAGAAGCTCGAAGATCTGTGTCTATATCGTGGACAAGGGCGTCGTATATATGTCGTCAGGGGTCGTGATCGACGAGGCCAGCTCCGACACGGGACAATGGGTTCAAGAGACTCGACCAAAAGAGGGCTTATTCTCATGGCGCGTTCCGGTGTGTGATCCATATCACATACAGCTGTGCGTGCAGCGCGATGACACATTCGAACGAAAAGGACAAAAGGCATGTTGGTCATGTTGATCGATCTCTGATGGGGATCATGTGCATGACCGGTCAAAAAGCGACTGGTATGGGGCCAAAGGACCCTACTTGAAACAAGGGCACGCCGCAATCGCCACTCCGCCACTCACCATCAACCTTGCCTTCTATGCGCCAACCTGCCTTTCGCTGTATCGAGGATCTGACGGCTACATTTGCCTATCTATGACTGCTCGCCCCACTTCCGCAGCTTCAGATACACTTCCCTATCCCCGACCTTCTTCAGCGGGTAGAACCACCTTGCCCATTGCCCTACCACCTCTAGCCTCCCCTCACTTAGCTCCAGCACCTCGAGGTCGACCACGGCGGGCACATCTTCCTTCCACACCACCTCTGCGGGTTCACCGATCAACCGCTTCTCTCCTGCCTCGGAGGGTACGTCCCGCAGATAGTGAGCAAACGGCAGGTATATCAGCGTCCACCCCTCCGCCTCTTGCAGCTCGCCGGTAGTTCCGCTGGCCTCTCTGTAAGCCTGCCACAGCCGAGACGATTCGAGGCTGATAACGTTCACGCGGAGCTCGAAGGTTGCTGTCGACATGTCGAACGAGAACTCTTTGATCCTGCCCATGGTCTCCACGGGATAAGGTCGACACCACCCTTTGATACCCCTCGATCCGAGCTGGATCAAACTGGACAGGTCCCCAGGGTTCATGGCCTCCAGGTCGTCGTCTCCGTGGATATCGTCGTATGAGAACAGCGAGAGGTTCTCGCCGTTCCACCCATCGCCGTGAGCATGAGTGTTGGTCGGCTCGTAGTCCCAGAGCGTATAAGACAAGGCGTTCGTGCCGTCTGCAGGATGAGCTATGGACCGGTAGTCAGCTCGGTACACTCACCACACCCGTGCAGCAGCTCGTCCATCGCCTGCGATCAGCGAGAGCAAGCATGCACATGAGAGGCTGCCCACCTTGGTAGACTGCTCGTAATCCCCACCATCATCACTGCCCCGCGCCAGTCCCAATAGACCCGTCTTCTTCATGTCAAACGGCACACCCAGCTCCCCGATGATAGCTTGTGTCAGCTCTATCAACAGCCGCCATGGCCTACTCACTCGGGTACTCCTTCTTCCCCGTAGCGTCCTCGGCGATGCCCTTCATATCACCAGCATCGCTCTTGAGCTCCTTGAACTGCTTAAGCAAGCCAGCTTTGATACTGCTCGTGCCGATCTTCAGGGCATCAAGGATGTTGATCTTTCCGCGCTGCAGCCCTACAGCATCCTGGCATCAGCAAGTATCACAGCCGACGTCACGTTTGCATACTGCATTGAATTTGTGCCGCCGCTTGCCCAGCATCGTAAGGCCATCGTAGAAGTGTGGAGAAAGAGCAACACGCCCTTTCTTGACGTCCTCGGAGAGGTCTGGCGGCGAGCCGAATACTGGCGGGTTGACGAAGGATATGCCGCGAGGATGCGCCTGGCGGATCCGGTGGACGTAAGCTTCGTAGTGCGCTGCGTGTCAGCTGAGTATGGCGCGCATCACTCACGTCGCCAGAAGTCTTCCAGATAGTCATACGCCCTTCCCCCTGCGTTCTTCTGGAAGTACGAAGGCTGTAAGACTTTACGCAATTTGGGGTCCCAGCTGGTGTTAGTACGGTCCGCTTCGGTACGCCTCCATAGAATCCCCGAGGGGTGCTGGAGACGGCCAAATTAACTCACACGCCGTGTCCCGCCCAAGGACATCCACCTCTGCCTTGCTCGTCCCAAAAGTCCCACTCCTGACCCCAGGTCCAGCCCCACCTCGCCTGCGCCTGTTTGGACTCTCCACGCGTGAGCCACACCCCCTCGCCATTCGGTGGAGTCATCGTGACTTTGCCGAGCTTCTTATGGCCCAGAGAGGTGAAGTCGTCGTACGCGATGTTGTCGACCGCCTCGCCTACACCCAATAAGAAGCCCTGGATCGGGCTCGGACTGGGCCCTTTCCTGTCCGCTCAGCCCTTGCACAAGAACCTGCGCTCTGATGACTCACCTGAACTCCTGAGTTGGAGGAATGGTGTTCAAATCAGGTATGCCCACGAACCCTTCGTGCGGCTCATTCATGGAGTCCCAGCCGATCAAGCACGAGTCTAGTATGTCTTCGGCATCGCGGAGTCTATCCGCAAGGCTGTGACATTAGCGGGGAACGGGGCGGGTCTGTCGCGCAACCCACTGTCCATACGCGGCGATATGTTTCTCCCGCACCCACTGACCAGCGGGTATTCCGTCTATGATGCATTTGGGCGCGAACGCCTCCGACGCAAAGAACATCGTGAAACAATGTCTCGAGGCGAGTCGGTGCAGATTGGTATTCCAGATCACTGGGTGTGAGCTCCTTACGAGAGCTTGTAAGCCCGAGGCCAGCAATACTCACTGTCGGGGAAGTCTGAGAAACCTTCTTTGCCTGCCTCGATCTTGCCCTCCTCGCCTCCCCATCCCTCTTCTGCCCATTGAGCATGTACGACCGCTGCACCGGTCTGGTTGAGCCGTCGAGGATTGAGCCCAAGAGCGATCAACACCCAGATGGGGGCTCCGCTACCGCTTATGAAGCGCGAAAACACGTCTTGATGGGCGGATATGTCTAATGTCAGGTCAGATTCGCTTTGCAGGGTGCGACGCACATATCCGCAGACCATGCGCTTTGCACGAGCGCAAGAGACGGATCAAGTAGTCGATGTACTGTTCATCATACTTGCCGCTGAGAATTAGCTCGATCCTTCCACGACCACCCCGCGCTCACGGCCCAGCATGCTCAAGCGCTTCCCAGGTAACGACCAGCCTCACAGCGGTGAAGCCCCAAGCTCGCAGTCGCTTCAGGTGTACCTTGACTTCAGCCGCGCGCGATGAAGACATTGACCACGCTTACCTCCATGCCCGCTTCCTGCAAAGGATGTCCCACGAACCATCCGTCCCTCCCTCCTCGCTCAGCCTCCCCCCAGAATAGATCCTCGTCGGACAGATGGGTCTCCACCCCGGCCTCCCACCTCCGCAGGTCGTCTCGGGCGGTCCTGGTGGCTCCAACTTGCCCGTTGGGTCTTGTGGTAGACGAAGACGGATACTTTGATGTGCTAGAAAGGTTCACGCCGCGCAGCAGAACCGATATTGGCGGGAGATATGGGTGAGGCGGCGGTTTGAGAAACTGGGAATGCGAGGTGTCGAGCTCAACGAGCTCGTCTTCGAGAGAGATCGGCATCGCCGCGTTCACGGGTCAATCGTCAGGTCGCGTATACGGCTGGCAAGGTGCTTGAAGGTCAAGATGCATCTTCTGGGCCAGCGCCGTCGTGTTTCCCTTCCCCCCCCAGTCGATTGATGTTGATCCATTGTCGATCCTGGTTTGCGGAGGCCCATAAACAATGACGTACATCACCCAGCCGAGCCATCGCATCGTCGCGGAAAGTCGGTCCAGCGACCCGAGAAGTCTGTCTATGCATATTTCGTGCAAGAAAATCACCTGACACGCCTTGGTTCTCTACCTCATACATGCAGCTGCGTTCCCTCTTATCGACTCTTGGTCTAGCATCGGTCTTGCCACGTACCACAGCGACTAGACAAGCAACGACCATGGTCCTCGATCCGTCCAAAGTGAATGGTACGTTCCTGCTCCATCGCCCCCCCAGCTAAGTCGGTTAACGGCCGAGCTCATGCGCAGTGCTTCACGCGCCGCTGAAGCCGTTGACCGAGTATGGCGATTCGACGCACCCGACAGGGTTCTTCCGTGATGGTTATTGCTGGGGAAGTGAGCTGGACAGGGGACAGCATTATATCGGCGGGGTGGTGTCGAAAGAGTTCCTCGAGTTTAGCAAGGAGAAAGGTGAGCTTTACACCTTGTAATTCTAGCAATCGCGGGCTCATGGCAGGGAACGACCTCACGACTCCCAGTGGCCGCTTCCCAGGGCTGAAAGACGGCTGCAGGTGGTGCCTTTGCGTCAACCGGTGTGTTTTTCCATCAGCTGACGCCCGCTCTTCGCTTATGTCAGGTGGAAGGAAGCCCTGCTTGCGTCCGAGAAGCTTGGCGACAAGATTGTCCCAAAGTAAGCACACTTGCTTTACCAGGAACTTGATCGCTGACGACGAGAGTGGACCTGTCCGCGACCGCTCTGGACACCCTCAAGTTTGTGAAGCTCGAGGACCTGAAACGTTTCGAAGCGGCAGAGAGGACGAACTATTGACCGTCCGGCAACGAGCTGTGAACTGTATGTACCTGTACCTGATGCAACGTAGTGGAAGATCTCTCCAGAGTGGGTCTGGGTCCATGTGAAACGCTACTGCTTGCGAGCAAGGCGGCATACTCAGGTCACTGATCAGCATTGACCACAGAGCAGTTCCCGAGCTCGGAGTACGGCCATCCTTTCGGTCACGAGTATGCCCGTATGGCATCACGAGGTCGCCTCCGGCCACCGAAGTGCACAGTCCTGCGTCCTAAGGCTTGATCAGCCCTTCGGCCACGCACTCGACCCTCGATGCCTTGAATACAAGAACCCGCATTCACAAACACGTCCGACGACCCACTGGCTTCTCGATCCTCACCCATCTCGTACTCACGCTTTCCTAGAGCGCAGTCTCCGAAGCTTTCAGTCAATCACTCAAACCGTCCAACATGTCTCACGCACCTCTCGTCGTCGGACTGCTCGGCCACAACGGCATGATCGGCAGCAAGATCCTCGCGGAATTGACGCCTCTGCACCAAGACAAAACCATCACGCTCATAGTTCTCCACCGCGCGTCCTCCGACCTCTCCAAAGTCGACGAAGGCATCGAAAAACGCGTCATTGACCTCGAGGCCGAGGATGGTCCTGCCTACGATGCCGCCCTGCAAGGCATTCAGGTGCTCATGTAGGTCGTCGTTTCATTCAGATCCCCTCTGCTGCTCCTTTCCCGTCCTTGTCGCACGGCAGCCTCTCACGACAGCTCGGCGGTCGCTTCGGCCGCTCTCAAGGCTCAACTCAGCCTCGTTCCCGCTCTGCTCCGCTCGAACACGCTCCAGACATTCATCCCGTCTCACTATGGCCACCACTGGAGCGAGGAGGAGTTGAACAGCATGACGTTCTTGTTCATCAAGGACAAGGAGAATGTCGAGGTGAAGCTCAAGGAAGCGGGTGTGCGCCTCACTACTGTCAAGTCTGGTCTGATCGCCGACTTTGCCTTCAAGTTCTCGTGAGTGCGGTGTCGGAGTCTTGGTCTGGACGAATCTCATCTCCAGGATTGGCCAGTGGAATCCGAAGGGGAACCAGGTCTTCGTGTACCGCGACAGCCAGAACACCAAGATCCCTCTGACGTGAGTGTTTTCCGTCCGTCGTCTTCACCACGCCCCGGCGGAACATCGAAGGCTTCGCATCATCCCTCTGGCCGCCCTCCTCGATTCAGCCGATGAAAGCTCGTCGACATACCTCGCCAAAGTGATCGTCGTGTTGCTGGGACAACCCATCGAGTCTGTCGTCAACCATACCTTTGTTGCAATCGAAGACGAGCCGACCAACGCCGAGATCACTAAGATGCTTACCGCCATCCACGGCAAGGAGACCGAGCTGGTCGAGTTCGACGATGCCCAGGTCAACGAGAATTGCGTCTCGTCTCACCCGCTCATCTCACTTGGGGCGGCCGTCTTGCGCAAGTCGGGGATGGGGTGGTGGGACATCCCTGAAGCGCAGAGGGTTGAGCCGATTGGGTGGGAGACTGAGGGTGTCGAGGCTCAGCTTCGAAACCATATTGCCGCTTAGGCGGTGGCGGTTGAGTCTCGCATGAGACGAGCGTTCGAGGTCCTGGGACTTGGATCGAGACGCCTGATATTACCTTTCTGCGAAATACGATTTCATGCTGTTATGATACATGCACACCGTGGTCGCTCCGCTGAGGTTGTTCGACATTTCAAGCTGTGCCCAACGCACATGATCAATGCCCATGGGCAGCCGGGCTGTCATCCGTATGCTACGAAGCCACGCCCGCCCGGTTATCGATCGGTGATTACAAGAACCGATTGTAATGCCCATTAAGATTCGCTGGGCACGGAGTTAGCGGGATTTGACGCACGTGGACGAGCAAGTGGCTATACTTTTCGACGTGCTTTTCGACCGAGGGCGAGGGGATACTGTTTGTTCACGGGAAACATTCTCGTTTCTCTTCATCTCATCTGCTCTTGTGGATGGCGTAGGCGGTACGATCAGAGGTCCCACTGGGACCGCCGCCCAGCTAGCTGTCCATCTGTTGCGGCAGCTGCTGGGCTCATCTATGACGTGAGTGCCCTCTTTCCACATCTTTCCTGCTCGACACCTCCTTTTCCTGGCACCGCCGTGCACACACCACCCCATACCTTCATAGCCCCACCATCCGTCTCACTTTTCGCCTCACACCCCTCTCACGCATGACGATTCATACCGAAGCAAATAGGAAGTGCCGTCTGCATTCGCCTTTAAAACGCGATGCTGTCACCCGGTTCTCTGAAACGATTCAACCTTGTTCTTCTCTGCCTCCCGCTGTTCATAGTCGAAGGTTGAGCTGATTCACAGATACCCTCGTTTTGACACCGATATACACCTACGCCAGATGCATGCTGTTGCTGCTGCTGCTGTATCTTCGTTACCGCTTGCCTTCCTTTCCCGCGAGCCCCGACCCTAGCTTTCCGCTGATATTTTTTTACCTATCTATACAACATGCACACTCGGCTTGACCAAGAACGCCGTGTTCCCCGCCAACACCTTGACAGGGATCTCCACGTCCATCACCTCCGTCTTGCCCACTACGACGGCCTCGTCCCCATCCCTCGCCTCGGGATTACGGTGCACCGGCGCAAGAGACGTCGTGGCCGCGAACAGCTTGTTGTCGTTGTCAGCATGACTGGCTGATACGCCCACAAGCGAGTGCCCGGGCCCTCTCGTGTGCTTGCGCGGCACGCTGACGAGAAAGGATAAGCGTACGCGCCATTCCAGGCCGCCCGGGTATCCGTCCGGCCCAGCTGCTAGCGCGAAGCTGGGCGTCGCTTCGGATGGGATATCGAGTGAGAATGCCAGACGGGACGTGTGTAGAGCGTACGATGAGGCGTGCTCGGCATGCAGGCGTTGTATGGGAGGTTGGCGGTTGGGGCCGGTGGACGGGGGCAGCAGATTCTCGGGGATGATCTCGTGAGATTCGAGGAATGCGGAAAACTGCACTTAGTCATACATCACAGACTGCGATCGTGACTCACCTTGAGCACTCGACGCTCGACACGAGGCTGGTTGAAGGTGACCACGCCGAGGACGCTCTCGCCGAGACGATACGTCGACTTGATAAGCGTCAATACCGCGACGAGATGACCGTCCTTAGCGATATCATATGATATTTTAGGCGCATGCCGGCTCAGCACCTCGACCGCCTCCCCGCATCCTCCTTCGCCGGTCTCCTCTACCAGCTCATCATCCCCCTCGATGAAGCTGCCCTGACGATGCCGATTCTTTCGTATCGTATCAGGAACCGAGAGCGCAGCATTGACGCTCGTGTCAGGCAGATCCAACACCGGAGACGATGGGGACAGAATACGGCCGCGCGGGTGAACTCGACTTGGCGACAGTGGTGGTATGCGCACTTTGCCCTGGCGCGGGGGCGAGGCCGGATCGACAGCGCCTAGCAGGTGCTTGGCGTACACCTCCAACGACTTTTGCGTATCTCCTGCCTTGGATCGGGTCCGCTCCATAGACGCTACCTTCCTCTCGTTGTGTCCGTGGGCCTCATCGACTACACCTTCATCGCGGGTCTGGATGATGGGTTTGAGAATGTCGTACGCCCGGTTAGGCTGTGACACTGCGAATCAGCAATGCACCGCGAGCTGTCACTGGCCAAACAAACACGACACGTTCGCCCATATCCGGATCGGAACTTGGACCTCCTTGTTCCGCTGCTTGTTGCCTTTACCGGGCAAGGCGACATTGACAGACACGACCAGGTCGTACGAGAATCGAAAGGCTTTGCCTCGATACGCTGGGGGCAGGTTGATCGGGATCGGGAGGGTATAGGTGACTAGCGTTAGCGGGCTGAGTGGCCCTGGTCTTAGCACAACTCACAAGCCTTTTCTTCGCCCTCTTTCAGCTTCACGTCCACCCCCAGCAGACTACGCGTCGTCTCCAGTACTGGCAGATCCTTCATGTTCCAAACCCTTTTACGCTCCTCCTCCAGGGTGCCACCTGATCCACCTGTAACCAAGCCTTTGGCCAGACCGAACAAACTTCCTGTCAAGCTCGGCTGGGTTTCCTGACCTATGGTCCCCGTACCAAAGCTAAATTCCCATCTTGACGAGCTGGGCTTCATGCCATTCGCCGTATCAAGCGACGAGGAGCCAGGCATGAGCGAGCCCGAGCCAACGGGCTGGTGGAGCAGCATCGACCGGAGCGGTAGCAGCGGGTCGGGTGGAATATGCGTATTGGACGGATGAAAATGAGCGACTAGCCGAGTGTACGCCCAGAGTATCGTGGTCGTCCCCCTGGGCTCCTGAGAGCGGATGTACGGATGCGAAGGTGGGGGCTGAGCTAGGATCCCCATGAGGGACGCGCCGTACGCGTTGTGATACGACGGAGTGCGCGAGTGGTTCATGTATGGCGAGCTGCCCGGTCGGCGGGGATGGGAAGCGGTGATATCGCTGCTTGTCCGGGATTCATCGTCTGTCAGGTCTACGCGGGAGCGGGAGGATGCAGCAGAGTTGGTGTTGCGCGAAGAGGGCCGACTTGTGGAGCGAGATGTCCCTCTGCTGGACTGCAGACCCGGTCTTTCCGGGATCGAAGGCAAGTCTGACGAGCCTGACGGCAGTTGAGCTGTTGTTCCGGGTGGGGAGAGCAGCGCGGCCGCGATCGATTCTTTGCGGGAATGGGGGTGGTTGGTCGGTATGGGCGCTCCTTGGGGCCGCCGAGAAGGAAGAGAAGGAGGCGTGGGTGCTGTGATGAGTTTTGCTCCAGGAGTCAAGTGTTCTCCTTCCCAGACTCACCAGAATGACCCTCCAGTGCCCAGACCATCTCCTGCGGGCTCACCGCCTTGCCAATCGCAAGACTCCTAGTGCGCCGACCATGTCCGAGGCCTTTGCCTATATCACCGTACTCTCTCCTCCTCCACGCTTCGGGGCTGCGGATCGTCGCACCGTCGTCCTTACTAGGCCATCCGGGGGCACGGAAGGCGGGATTCGCACCGGGACTGTACGGGTAGTCCCTCGGCAGTTCTTGACTATCCGGCGAAGCGAGACTGAGCATGTCGGGCGTCCTGGACGGCCCAGCTTCGGCGTTGTCTCCATTTATGGGTTCGAAAGGTTCGACGCTCGAGGTTTGACCCATGCGGTGCGCCCGGACGGGGAGCCGAGGGGGATTGACATGCCGATCAACAATGGGCGGAGTAGGCCTCACAGCCGAGACGACCTGGGCCGTTGTTGGCGCTGTAGACGGTATCGTAGGGACGGTTGGCGGATTGCGCGTGTTTTTGAAGGTGATGGTCACCGAGAACGATTCGCCCGCGTAGAATGCCGAGGCGGCCGGAGTGACTGTCACTTGTAGATGCGGGTCATCGCTCACAAGGGCCGACGTCGAGGAGGTAAGGGAAGTGGACGATGAGGAGAAGGGAAAGAAGGAGGTCATGATAAGGACATGCCGGCAGAGGATGGGGGGCTTCCACGAGTCTGCGAAGGTATGCAAGGAGGAATGACTGCTCTGCGGAGCACACTGAAATGTGCCGACTGTTGATAACTCCAGCACCGCGATCATGGGGCTCCATCTGAGATTGACGAACGCTTGTTGCCACTCGACTATTTAACGGAGAGGCGTAAACAAATTATCACTCTCCTCTAACTTTCCCGTCATAACAGTCCTTCTCGCGCTTTGTCATCCTCCCTTTCTCGACAACGACTCGATCAATACTCCTAGTTTGCCGCGCCTGCAGATTGATCCTGGCTCAAGCTTCCGACTGCGACTTCAACGACGCCTGCACGTTGCGGATTTGGCACGGTAGCCTCGCTCAAAGATCCGTGTGACCGTCCAACACTTCGCGTCAGTCGGATCCATATAGCAGGCTTCTCTTGACGTCACGGTGTTTCGCTTCGGCCGGTATCCATCGTTTGATATCTGATCAAGCGTTTCCGAACGGTATATTCCCGCTATGGCGCCGTCGGTCCCGTCAACGCCGCATGGGCGCGGAGGGAGCGATTCGGGCTCGCCGGCTCCGACTTTTGCCGCACCAGGGTCATATACTATCGACGTGAGTCCTCGGAAACTGCTCATAACTGGGACTAACATATAGGATGTCACGCCGGGAGTGAAAGTGTTCGTCGAAAAGCCATTACCAAACGGAACAACCGAACAACGCAAAGCCGAGATCCTTTCCACCCGTGCCAAACCTCCTCCATCGGCCTTTGCACCCAAACCGCCGGCGGACGCCCCTCCGCCAGATCCGCGCGACGACACAGAGTACTACGTGCACTACGTGGAATTCAACAAGCGTCTGGACGAGTGGGTTGGCGGGAGCCGGTTGGTATTGGACAAGGAGCTCGAGTGGCCGAAGCCGAAGGACGAGGGGAAGAAGAAGGAACGGAGTGGGAAAGCTACCCCAGGAGCGAGCACGCCAAGTCGCGCCGTCGACTCGCCCCGACCTAGCAGTCAGAGCCTGCTCAAGAAGGCCGCAACGAAAGCAGCATCCGCGGCATCAAAGAGCCAGCCGTCCAAGGCTGCCCCCGGCAAATCCAAGAAACGCAAGGCCAAGACGGATCCGGACGAGGAAGAAGATGCTGAGGGAGAGGAGGACGCCGATGGTGATATCAGCATGACGTCGGAAGCGGATGCGGACGGCGAGATCGACCTCACGGCGCCATCAAATCCGCAAGCGGCGCCACCGGTGTTTTCGAAGAAGCAGGAGATTGAGAAGCTGCGGACGTCGGGGTCGATGACGCAGTCGCATTCGGAGATCTCGCGAGTGAAGAACTTGGACAAGCTTCAGATCGGGAAGCACCAGGTCGAGGCGTGGTACTTCTCGCCGTATCCGATCGAATACGCCCACCTCCCAGTTTTGTACATCTGCGAGTTCTGCTTGCTGTACTACCCTTCCTTCACTCAGCTCAAGCGACATCGGACGAAGTGCACGCTGCTCCACCCGCCCGGCAACGAGATTTATCGAAGCGGAAACGTATCGTTCTTCGAGATCGACGGCCGGCGTCAACGGACATGGTGCCGGAACCTGTGTCTACTGTCGAAATGCTTCCTCGACCACAAGACGCTATACTATGACGTCGACCCATTCATGTACTACTGCATGACGGTCAAGGACGAGTACGGATGTCACCTCATCGGCTACTTCTCGAAGGAGAAAGAGTCCGCAGAGGGCTACAACGTCGCGTGTATCTTGACGCTACCACAACATCAACGGAAAGGGTATGGGCGAGTGTTGATCGAGTTCTCGTACGAGCTCTCCAAGGTCGAGACGAAGCTCGGCAGTCCGGAGAAGCCACTGTCGGACTTGGGACTGCTGTCGTATCGGGCGTACTGGCAAGAGGAGATCGTCAAACTGTTGGTGAACAGCGAGGATGAGATCACGCTGGATGAGATTGCGCAGCGCACGGCTATCACGCACGGGGATATCATGCATACGTGAGTAATTGTTGGAGCGGTGGAGGACTCGCTGACGGCAGGTGCCAGGCGTTGCAGATGATCAAATACTACAAGGGAGGACATATCATACATCTTACCGATGCCGTGCTGGAGCAACATCGGAAGAGCATGATGAAGCAGCGGATTACCATCGACCCTACGCAGCTCAAATGGAAGCCGTGAGTGGCAGCGTTGTCGATCGCGAGGCAGAGAGCTGACCATGCAGACCCGTCTTCAGTCGCGCCCAACTATCATTCGGTTTCTAGCGAGTGCAGGCAGAGAGAAGGGACCTTGTGGTTTTACGTACAGCCACCATGTGCAAACATTACGAGATATTGTTGTATGACCAAAGCATCTGCCCTTGTGTATAAGCATACCGTGACCCTTCAGCGATGCCATTGACTGCTGTCTACTCTTGCGAGCGGTGAGACTCTAGATGCAGCTCGAACGTGGGGGAAGAATGGCGACGATGCATAGCAAGTGATGGTGGAGGTGCGTGGGGTGGAGGCAGGAGTGGAGAATCCATCTCCGATGATGCTTCACGGCCGTGAGCGAATCCGGGAAAGCCGGACCAGACTTGGCTGACTGATGATGACTAACACCGCAGTGGTTTGTCAATCGCCGTCAGCGCCATCTTCGCTAGAACTTTTCTCCGTATATAAAGCACTACGCCTTGTCGTCGCCCACCCGCATACCAACAAGACCAAGTGAAACTCGCCATCGAGCATCTCCTTCTCATCTTCAAACAGCCAAAAGTCACCACACCATGTCCGGCCAATCCAGCGACCCGCTCTTCACGCCCTTGAAGGTCGGCAAAGTCCAGCTCAAGCACCGTATCGTCATGGCTCCGTTGACGCGCAATCGAGCGACCGTGCCGACTTTCGCCCCGAACGATCTCATTGCGGAGTACTACGAGCAGCGAGCGTCCGACGGCGGGTTGCTCATCACGGAGGTGAGTTTTGGCCAACCTCCTCGTTCCAGCCTTGCGTCCCTCGCGGCTTACGGCGCGTATTCCGGGACAGCGCTGACTCGCAGGCGACGTATCCCTCCGCCGAATCTGGAGGATACCCCAACACCCCGGGACTGTACACCGACGAGCACGTGCGGGAATGGAAGAGGGTGACCGACCGGGTGCACGCCAAGGGCGGGTTCATCTACACTCAACTCTGGGCTCTTGGACGGGCGCAGGGCGGCGAGACCGGTATCAAGGTGGTATCGTCGGGCGACATCGTCGACGACTCGAACCACGCCGGCGGAGCCGGTGGTGCGGAGAAGCAGAAGCCCACGCCGTTGACCAAGGAGGACATCAAGCGGTACCAGGCATCGTTTGCCGATTCGGCCAAGAAGGCCGTCGAGGCTGGCTTTGACGGTATTGAGCTGCACGGGGCGCGTAAGTGACCAATAGAGTCTGCTATGATGCAAGCTCACCGGCAGACGGATACCTGCTCGACCAGTTCACGCAAAAGTCCGCCAACAACCGCACAGACGAGTACGGCGGCTCGAAGGAGAACCGCGCGCGCATGATCCTCGAGACGATCCAGGCCGTCGCGGACGCGATCGGCGAGGACAAGGTCGCTATCCGACTCTCGCCATACTCCAACTTCCAGGGAATGAACAACGACGACAACGTCGAGGTGTTCACGTACCTCTGCCAGCAGATCCGCGAGCGATTCCCCAAGTTCGCGTACGTCCACATGGTCGAGTCGCGGGGCGACCCCGCCAAGCTCGCCAACTGGGCAACCGCTGCGGGCGATGCTTCAGACGCGGAGACGCTCGAGCCGTTCAGGAAGATCTTTGAGGGCTCGGAGACGGTGTTCATGAGCGCTGGTGGATACACTGCCGACATCGCCCGGGAGGTGATCAAGGTGCACGGCGGAGCCGTCGTCTTCGGGCGAATGTTCATTAGCAGTGAGTCGCGCTGTGGCAAACCAAGATGGATGGGGCTGACGCCAAGACCCCGACTTGCCATACAGGCTGAAGCACAAGGTGGAGCTTGCCCCATACGACCGGTGAGTTCGCCCAGCGATCGGTGTGTAGGCGCAGTGCTGACAGGCAGATCGACGTTCTACACCACCGACGCCAAGGGTTACACGACTTACCCGTCCTCACAGCCAGCCACTCGTGCTGCCTCGCCGGCGGCGGCTTAGGGGCATTGCATATAGAATAGAGAAATATTGTACCCATCACTAGCGCACAAATCAAAGACACACACAAAATGCCATCAATGCATAAGTGACATGATTTCTGAATGGCCTGTTCGCCTACTTGAGATCTAGCTTCTCTACTTTGTTGACGATCAACGTCGACGTTCTACTCCGCTTCGGTCTCGGTCGTGTGGTATCCGCCGTGATTGCCTCGCTTACTGCCGCCGAGCCCCTCTTGACAGGCGTGCCGCTGATTGACTGCTCCTCCTTGATCTCGACCATGTCCGCCCTCGAGTCCGCTTCCGTCTTGATGCCTACGGACTCTGTGACATTATTCAGCTCGATGCCGTTCTCCACTTTCGCTCTAATCTCTTCGCTGACTCCATTGGCCTGCAAACCATTCTCCTCCTTGACCACATCTTCCTCCTTGACCTTCTTCGGCTTCAGATCCGCCGCAAACATGACAGCCTGACACCAACCGCCCATCTCGCCCCACCGTTCCTCCAAGAACCCCTGCACTTCGTCATACAGCGCCTTTGACATTGGCTTCTTCTTGAGCCGGCTGGGGAACTGCGGATGCCGTGCGGCGATAGCGGCGAGGTGCGTATCGATCGGGATCAGTCCCGGCTGGTCCATGCACATGAGCATGACGCAGTCGGCCACTTTCCTCCCGACCCCTTTGAGCTCGACGAGCTTCTCCCTTACTTCCTCGAGCGGAGCCGTGCGATATGCGATCAGTCCCGCTTCGATCGCTCCTGGCTCGTCCCCGAATCGTGCCCGCAGTGATTCCAGAGTCGATTCGATGAAGGCTGCGCGGTAACCAAACCCGAGCTCCCGCAGCTGCTTCTCGAGACCCGTGGTAGGGAACAGGTGCGGAGCTGGGAAGAGGTGGTATGTGATATCGTCGATGGTCATGAGCACCGGCGAGTAGGCCGTCGTGAGTTTGTGCATGAGGGATGAGATGCGGGTGATGTGGTTGTTGGTGGACGTGATGAATCTGCCATGAGCCGTGCTCCTCCTTCGGCTCTCTGGTGCCCGCGTTCGGCGATGTAGCTCCCGCACTCACGCGATCAAGCACTCCCAAGGCTCCTGCCGAAGTACCCTCACCCCAATTGCCCGCGTATCCAGCTCCGTCTTCCCAAAAAGCCCTGCATCGCGTTGACGCCATTCAGTGTACAAGTCCGGCAGGTCGTACCTCAGCTGCAAGTAGTCCTCGAGCCACCGCTTGGTCACACCGTTCTCTCCATCGGCGTCCGTAGCTGCCTGATCGAGGTGGACCGCGGCATACTCCACCGCCGTAAATTTCTGGCGCAAAAAGACTACCCTCGGCGGGTTGTCCACCGATCGCGAGTATACGCCATTACGGTGGTGCCAGAGGAACGACTGGCCGACGGGGAGCGTATTTGCCAGTGTCAGGTGTGCCGGCGTCAAGGGCAACGTCGACCAACGCATCGCATCGTGTTCCCTGATTGATGAGGGGGAGTACAAAGAGATGAGGAGGATGGCTGGATGGAAAGTATGGTTCGAATGAAATCCCGGATCGGCTCCACTTTCAGCCGACCCAGGCGAGGCTTGCGCCAGACATCAGGGTGACTCACCCCAGCAACCTTGCTCTTTCTGGCACGTTGGACATGTAGCCCAGTCTCAGAAGCACGAAAATCAAGTAGCATATAAGACTGGTCGCGCATTTGCTGCATGTATATATACGGCGTTGTTGAATGCCCTTCTCGTCTTCTTTCCAGTTGGATTTGTGGCGGGTCGAGACATGGGAAGGGCCGGGCGTATGAACGGCCCTGAACGTCCTGGCTCCCTCTTTTCACACACCACGACCCAGACCGCTCTGCGCTCAGTTGGCGATGTAACTGAGAGCAATGACGAGGTAGAGCGCGATGACTGCTGGTGAGCGACAAACCCTAGCGCTCCCTGCCAAGTCTAGTCTCGGCCATGCCACTCACGCATGACACCCTCCATGTAGTTGGCTCGGCCTGCAGGTCAGTGTTACGCTCCCCGGCGCTCACGTTCTCCCGTGCGCAGAGCGTGCAGAGCGTGCAGAGCGAGAATGAGGCGAATGTGGCGCGTGGCAGCCACCACTCACCATCTCCGATGAGACCTGTCAATCAGCCATCTTTCCCCACTTTCCACTTGTTCCTCGCATCCGGCCGCATAGTCCGCAGACTCACCATTAACCAAGAAGCAGGATACGAAGAGTACTTTGATAGTCAGCTGCTCTGCTCCAACCTTCACTGTGATCCCAAGCTCACCAGCTGTCTCGTACACGCCAAAGAAGAGCGTCAGGTCCTTGCCGAGCGGCCAGGCGATGATGACCAGCAAGGGGATCATTCCCGCCGCGATCTGGATCGACGAGCCGACTGAAACTCCAATGGTAAGCTCCATCTTACCCTTGCAAGCCATCCAGACCGAAGTGACATGCTCCGCCGCGTTGCCCACAAGCGGGAGCAAGATCAGTCCGATAAAGTCCTTGGGGACGTGGAACCTCTGGGCCGTCTCATCGATCGAGCCGACCAGAACGTCCGCGCAGAAAGCAGTGATGACCGTGATGATAAGGAGCCATGCGCCGGCAGACCACTGGTCCATGTCGGGGACCTCCTCCTCCTCGTCGCCTTGCTCGGCCTCGAAGAGGCGGGCGTGCGTCTTGAGTTGGAAGAAGAGGTAGCCGACGTAAGTGATGAGGAGGATGATGGACGTGCCGCGGGAGAGGACGAGGAGACCGTTCAGGGAGTCGTCGTGTGGGTCGGGCGCGCCGGACGGGCCAAACGAGAAACCCGCGCCGGTCTTGGACGCATGGACTGGGCGTCAGCAGGGCTGTCCATGGTGGTTGCCGAGTGAGGGGGTCGAGTGACAGCGTGAGGGAGTCGTGGAATAGCGTGGAGGGGTCGAGGAACAGCGTGAGGGGAGAGTCGCCACACTGCCACATTCCCCTGCCACATCTCCCTGCCATCTTGTGCCTCCTACAAGGCGTCGGGCAGTCGCGCTGCCTCCCATATCCATGCTCCGCAAACTTTCCAGCGATACAGCGCGAGACTCACAGGCAGCCGGGATGATCAAAGTGATACACGCCAGGGTCATGAGCGAAGAGCTGGCCTGCGCGGCAGTCATCTGGAAAGTCGACTCGTAGAAGAAGAAGCCGGCGCTTGGGTGAGCATTGGCCGCGTGGCTTTGGCTTTCACATACGCGACGAAGCTCATTCCGAGCACGAGCAGCAGGTTGGAAAGCACACTGCCGAGCAGGGACGTCTGCACCAGCCGGAGCTCGTCTGCGGGTCAGCCCGGTGGTCCTGTCCACATTACGTAAACGCACTCTGGGCCAAAGCGGCAACGGCGACGATGAGCTCGACGGCGTTACCGAAACTGAGTTCAGAGCGTGTCAGCGTTGATCACCTCACCTGGCATTGAGCAAACCGCCGAGGGTCTGGCCTGCATCGGTCAGCTGCGGTATTCAGTGGATACGGCACGTGCCACCGACCTAGTTTCATGGACAGTTGTTCCGTCGCATCACCCAAGAGCTGCAATGATCAGCCCACTCCATCCGCAGTCGATCCGGCGGCCTTTCACTGCGGGCCTCCGGATATCGTCGGGACACACCTTTGCCAGCGGCACAATGGCCAGGAAGGACGTAACGAATCGCACGGTCGCGCTCCAGTGCAGCAGGTCGGCTGGAGAGTCAGGGGCGCGTGCCACGAGCACCTACCAATCAACGAGATGGGCACGGCCACGACCAGCACGTTGATCCATGAACCCAACAACAGGTGCTTCGTCGACGTGATGGGGCTGAACTTGGACGAGGGGTGTTGATGGCCGTTCTCGCCTCGCGGCAGCAGGGGAGCGGATTCAGAGGGAGGCATCGTGTGCGAAGACGGAGTGTGCGCAGACAAGTGTATAGATGTGACTGGGGAATCAGTGGACCGTGGCCGACGCTGCAAAAGGGGTTCCCTCGATGTTCGTGCCCGTCAGGATCAGCCCAAAACGGGAAGGAGCCAAGCAATAAAACAGGCGGAAGCATATACGCCCAAGCGTCATCGATGACCACCATCCAAGCGGCAACCACCGCTCAATCCGGAAACGACGCCCTGAAAGCGGTGCAGCTTGATATCAGATCATCGGTTTCATCTGTGTGGTCGTTGCATATGGGACAGCAATGAAGTCTAGTTGCTGTCGAACGGGCTGACAGACAGTTGGGCACAGAACGCTGTCTGGCTGTCAGTAGGCCTAAAGGTGCACGGCCTCTCAGCCGTCCAGCTCGACGCTTGTGTGCCCCCCGGCTATCGGGGGGCCGTCGAAGACCCAACCTTTGGCCGGAGTTCATTGCGTCGCATGCCTGCCGTCCTCATTGGGGCCTGCAGCATTGCCACCCCGGTGGGTGGAATTACGCTCGCATGTGCACGCTTGACGCGTGCTTGCAGACCCTGTCAAAGTGCGGCGAGCAAGCCGGTCGGGAACAACGGGCCCGCCGGCAATGATGAGCCACGGGTTCAATCAGGCACGGGATCCAGCAGAGCAGTTTCATCACCGGCATCCTCCGCGCGTCGCCGACTTTTCGCAGCATCATCTAGGCGTCATTCAAAATATTTCCGACAAGAACAACGATAGCACAGAAGCTGCGCTCAGCAACAAGTCACGCTCGGCTGTATCAGGTGGGGGGAGGAATTGCCCATCATGCCGCAGACCTTCGCCTCATCCTTGATCATCTCTGCTACGGCCCTGCTCGGTCGCACGTTCTTGCGATACGGCACCAAGGAGCTCAAAGTGGAGGGGCTGCCGATCTTGATGAACGCGCTTCAAGAGGGGAACATGGAGGTTGCTGCCAGCTCGAAAGACAAGGGCAAGGGAAGGGCGGTCGAGGGAGCCGATGCGGGGGCGAACGAGAGCACGTCTCTGGTGCCTGCAAAGCGGAGACGAGGCATAGTGACCAGTCAGCAGCTTACATTATTCCCCACAGAATCGGCTGCTCACCTCAGTATGCAACCACAACTCTGTCATGGACGATCCATTCGTATGTGGTTTCACCGTGTTCCAGGACCACCCGTCTCATATCAGGCATGGGGCGTGCTGCCGGCGTCTACGCAATGGCCAAGAGCAGATTTCAAGACGACCTCTCGAAATGCTAGATGGACCTTGGGCGGTATGTCGCGTCCCGCCCTGAGTCGCCGAGTTCGTATTCTTTCCGCTCACGGTACAGCTCGCGACATCATGTTCACCAACCCGTTATTTTCAAAGTTCTTCGATTTGGGCCAGGTGATCAACACGGAACGTGGAGGCGGAGTTTTCCAGCCGGCCATAGATCAAGCGGTCAAATTGTTGCAAGACGGGGAATGGGTGCGTGCAGTCCATGCACCATCGCAGCATGCTGAAGACAGATCCACATTTTCCCCGAGGGCAAAGTCAACCAGCGGTATTCTCATCCCGAAGGCGGGCTGATACGCTTCAAATGGGGCATGTGAGCTTGGCATGGGCGGATCAGGACCGTCTAACGCTGACGCTGACGGCAGCGGGCGAATCATCATGGACTCGGAGGTCATGCCCGACATCATTCCGATGTGGATTTCAGGCGAGTCAACCGTTGACAATCTCGAGTCCAGCTGATGGGCAGGCTTTGACCAGATCATGCCGGAACGACGAGGATGGCCCAAGTTCCTCCCGAGAACGGGCGCGAAGGTATCTGTCACCTTTGGCGAATCCCTCACCCCTCGCATTCAGCCTCTCGTCGATGCATGGCGGGAGATCGCATCGAAGGAACGGGGCACGCTGGGAGTCGGCGGGGAGTGGGCCAAGCAAGGTGATTCGCCCGAAGGCGAGGAGCAGAGGCTGATCCGGTCGAAGGGCATTCTGGCCGGTGGCAAGGAGGAAGAGATGCGGATACGGATAACGAGCGCATTGCAGGACGGGCTGCGGGAGCTGGGCGAGGCTGTCGAGGGCAAGGAGGGTAGATTTGAGAGGAAGGAGTGGAGCCAATCTAGAGCAGGGGTAAACCTGTAGACGGCATATACAAGCACGATCCCTAACGCCAACATTGGGTGCATCGTGGGCATCATGGATAAATCGAAAGCGTATAATACAGGTATCACGGCGAAATGAAGGTGAAACGGAATGCTCGCGGAGAGCTCGTCTATCGGATCCGCGTGGAGGCCTGATCGTTAGCCGTAAAACGAGCGGAACTCAGAGCAAGGCCGGAGGCAATGCCTGGGCCCGGACCGAGTCTTGGCAAGACGAGTGAGGGGCAACCCACCAAAGCTTGATTGTCGGTAGTCTATCGACCGTACTTCTGCAACTCCCATTGTCGGCTGTCTCGTTAGCGGTACTCGCAAAGTCACGCGATTTGCACACTTGTCTAATGGGCACACTGCAAGTCAGCGCCATCTACGGATATCCGGAGGCTCATTATGCTCACCATGACGAGTCTTGAGCCACCGAGAGATACAGTGGAAGTGGAAGGCGTGCTGCACGTCAGCCTGCCCAAGAACAAGGAACCTTGGTACCAACGTTGCAAATACCCCATGCCACCGTGCACCCTGCGAGTCAGCTGGCGCTATGATAATGGGGTCCGGACTTACCCTCGGTATCGGCATTCTGGTTCGCTTGACACTCAATGCCTGGAATAAGAACGGTGCCTCGCACGACGGCGCGCCTATGGCTTACAAAGGTCCATGATGTGGTTTCGGCAAATGGCACAGTTGTCGACCACCATGTCTGGTTGTCAGCGGGCAGTTCAGTGATGATTGTGATCTGAATAGCTGACCCCATGCCCAGAGAGCGACTGCGTTCCACTGCGCATCAGCAGATACTCGTCATCGCCGCGAGACCGAGCAGACGACTCAGGCATGACGGCACAGACATACCTTCTTCACCTCGAATCGGGGCTTCTTGTCGCCCGTAACAACCACCTTGGAGGTCGAGGTGGGTGGGTCAATGTCCATCTCGTTCGACATGTTGGATGAACAAAGCTGGATTCAGAGTGAAGTGGGTACAAGAGAGTCCAAGGAGCAGGTGAGGTGTGATCAAGTGGAGGCGACCGCGACCGCTCGGGCACAGCGGCGTCGTCCGATCCTCGTTTTCGCCACCGTGGGAGACGTCCCGCACATCCCTCGAGCCGCAAGGGTCGTCCAGGCAGTCTATACACCGTGCATTATACATGGACAACTCTATGATCTTCCAATCTACTCGGCCTTGTGAATTTCGATGCCCGGTCGCGCACCCAAGGCGCTCTTGATCCAGCCATACATGATGAATTGCGAGCTGACCAGACCGGCAGTCATGACTGCGGGTGAGCGCGCATTGAGACTGTCTGAAGCTCGACTTACTCATTCTCGGGCCGAGACCGGCGAAGAGTCCCCGGAAACCAGCCTCTTTGCCCAGAGCGCCCAATCGGTAGATCATCGACCCTTTGGGTCCGTGACCCTTGTTGATCTGCGAGAGCAAAGTGTCGGCGGGCTGTACGTCAGCGACGACCTGTACTCTCATCCGTGGTACGTACGTGGGAGAGAACAGCAGCCGCAAAACCGGCAATGATACCTGATCCTAGGGTGATTCCAAAGGTTTGGGTGGAAGACAGGTTCTTTCGGGTTTCAGGTGACATTCGGTTGTAAATGAACTCGGTGCATCGCTCGTTTACGGTGAATTGACCTAAGCGTCAGCTCTGGTTCTGGATAACGAATAATGGCCATACCGATTGCGTAAGGAACCTGCTTGGCGAGGATAGGGATGAAGCCGGCGTAAAGGGACGAGACTCCTTCGGTTCTGAGGATCTTGGTGAAGCCGGACACAAGACCATCGGCATACTGCTCGGTCAGCGACGCTGGACCAGACGGGCCGCGGAGCTGACCTTGGGATCAGAGACGAGACGAATTCGCGTAGCTTCCGCTGGCGTCAATAGGATATCGGCGAAGAACCTGGCGAGTAAGCAGTTGACCTTTGTCCCTCCCCCAATATCGCCCCTCTGCCCTTCCTTGTGTCGGGCATTGACTTACTCGGCGATAGCAGCTCCTCCCAGGTAAATTGCCGTCCGGTTCTGGATAGCCGCTTCTCGCGATCCTGAAAGCTCGACAAGCCATTTTTTCTACTGTCAGTCTCAGTTCGTGAGGTCGACCAGTCCACTACTCACGGCAGCCTCGTAGCCTGCGAACTTGGCACCACCCTGCAGCAGATACCCCACGGCGGTCGGTCCAAACCCGGTAAGAAGACCCTTGGGCCCCTCTGCAGCGACGATCGACCGACCAGCGGTCAGGAGGGACTTTCCCTTCAGTGCCGGGTCGATCTGGATCCGGGTCTTCACCACATCAATCGCTTTCGTCAGCACGATATCCCTGCCTGGGGGTCCCACGACCGAAAGCTAGCTCAGGTCGGAAGAGACAAGCAAGCTGAGTGGGGGTCCGGTCGATATGTACGCGTCATACCACCGTGCGAGCTGCAAGTCAGGTCTGTCCAGTCTTTGGACATTTGAAGCAACTCACAGAGTGCAACATAATGCTCCAGCAAGGAAGAAGATGGAGTAGTCTTTCGAGCTGAAGTCCGGGGTGAGTGGGCTGCGGGGGACCGCACCCGTCTTAGAGGGCTGGGGCTTCTCGTTGTCGGCCGGCATGATGTTGCTGATGGGGTGATGGACAATATGTGCAAGATTGTCCGGTATATGTAGTTTTGGCGTCGGTGTTGTCGAACAAGGCGGCCGGAGGGTACGACATATGCCAACGTTGTCTTTTCACACACTTCATGACGTATGCTGCCTTTTGTGCCTGACGACACGCCCACAAATAACCCGTCTCCATCATCGGAGATCGCCGCACACCGTCTCTCGGCCACGGCGCTGCGGAGGGATGTAGGGAAGGAACGTCGCCATGCCC
>JAHXHD010000227.1:0-16331 GCA_019857685.1 Papiliotrema terrestris | reverse complement strand
GCGCCACCCGCGCCACCACCGCCTGCCCAAACCCCGATTCGATCTCCTCCACCGGCCGATGACGGCTGGGAGAGCATCCACGAGAAGGAGGCCGAGTCAGACAGCGACTCGTCCGACGATGATGATTACGCCAAGTCGAGGGATAACCGCCGCAACCTCGCCAGTGCGCTGTTCGGCGGACTGAGCGGCGGCGGATCCAGCAGCTCGCCGACGACTTCCCGGCCCGGATCAGCTGCGCCCAAGCCCCCCGCGGCGCTCAAGAACCTCGGCGGAGGAGATCCCAACGCCGGACGGGGCGCGCTCTTGTCTGCCATCGCGGGCGGAGCGAGGCTGAAGAAGACGCAGACGGTGGTCAAGGGCGGACCCGTCGCTGGCAAGGTCATCGGCGACGCGGCCCCACCCGCGCATATCAACGCTGCCCCCATCGAGCGACAAAAGTCCCCATCCCCGCCGCCTCCCCCACCTCAGTCTGCGGCTGAGCCGGAGTCGAACGGGTTTGATGAGGACTTCCAGCCGCGCAGTGCGCACCGACAATCAGTGGACTGGTATGCGGGTCTGGCGGCGGATCAGACGCACCCTAGCACGGGCTATGAGCCGCTCGAGGCGACGCGGGAGGAAGCTGCTGAGACGCCGGCGGCTGACCCGGCAGAGGCCCCCGAAATCAAGGTGGATGAGGAGGACGAGCTGGCCGACTTTGACATGACTACCAGTGCGTGACCTGTTCGTGGTGGAGACGGGCTTGATGTGCTGATCACAGGCATCCGGGTCCGCACGCTGTTCCCGTACGAGGGGCAACGCGATGTCGACCTGTCTTTCAACGAGAACATGGTCGTCGTTGCCCATCCGGCCAAAGACCCTTCCAGCCCGTGGTGGTACGGCCTGCTCGTGGACGGCGGGCAGAAGGGATGGTTCCCGCATGACTACGTCTCGGAGATGAAGCGTGAGCCGACAAACCTTCCTGCAGAATTCCCCGCTGACCCGAAGACGTCAAAGCCAAGGCGCTGTACCCGTATGCCGGTTCCACGCCAGAAGAACTCCCCTTTGCGGAAGGCGACGAGCTCGTCATCGTAGACCAGAGCGAGGACGACTGGTGGAAGGTCGAAAAGGCCGGAGTGATCTTCATCGTCCCTGCGAGTTACCTCGAGGCGCAAGGTTAGTCCCGACCCATTTTTCTTGTTTTCACATCCCGCTGCTTGTTCAATCGTTGACGGGACGTAGGCTGAATATCGTTTTCTCTACGTTGATCCATCTATACCGCGCTATTTCTCTGCAAATGCGAATGAACCCGTCGGAATGAATCTGTTTTTGATATCGATCTGGTCGTTGGTGGTGCTGATACAGGTGCAGGTGTGGATGATGCGGGCAGCGTGAACGGCGAAAAGGGTCCTACTGATGCTGCTTCGAATGTGGATACAGGGGACGCCGGACATTCCCAAGAGGCGGTTCGGTCGCAAGGATGGGGAGGGGGCGTGGGGACCGAAGCACAGAGCAGCGTATCGCTCAATGACGACCCGGTCCCCTCTCCCCGCGACACGCCTTCCGTCCCTCCCGAGACAGCACCCCGAGCGACACCCGGAGCGTCCCTCAACAACAGCACCGACTCTTTCCCCTCCACCGTCCTCCTCTCGCCGACCATACCCACCCACGTCCGGCCCCGCTCGTCGACCATGGCAAGCTTCACGTCCAGCGTGGACGACGGCGAGTCATCGGATGATTCTGTGCTGTCATGGTGGAGCGACAGCGATGACGACTCGGATGACGAAGAAGGAAAAAGCCGGAAGGTGGACGAGGAGAAAGAGGCGGAGCGGAAGCGGAGGGAGGAAGAGCGGTTGAAGTTGCTTTCTGTTGCGGGGCTGCAGCTCCGTCGGGAGCCGCCGAAGCCCCCTGTTGCGGATGGAGAGGGATCGGCGACGGGCGGTAGGGCGGGTGAGGCGAAGACGAGGCGGGCGGCGCCTGCTGCGCCCAAGCGCAGGCGGAGGGCTCCGGCCGTGCCCGTCAGTGACAAGTCAGCGGGCGGTCCGGCGGGAAGAAAACATACTCAGCCCCGAGACGGTGCGGATCAATACGAGGAGCGAGAGAATGACGCTGGCGCGCCGGAGAAGCTGGACACGCAGGACGCTTATGCGCGGTACGAGCAGTTCCTCGCTGAGTCGCGGGACCGCTCGCAGGCTCCGGCGCCTTCACCCCGCCTGCCGACTGCTGCGCTGCCCGGCGCAAGCGGATCGCGGCCATCCTCAGCCGTCATGCCCGATTCGGCGCCCCTCAGCCCGACGGCATCAATGGCCTCCGTCGGAGGAGGAGGAGGAGGGAGGCTATCCGGCTTCTTCTCGAAGATGATGCACAATACGGGGTCGGCAACGAGCATGGCCGAAGGTGGTCGGCCCAGACGGTCGACGATCATCTCGGGCCCGATCACGCGGGTGGATGATTCTGGACGTAGTACGCCCCAAGCTGGCGAGGCGTCGCCGGGCCTGGGAATGCCAACAGTCGACCCGGACCTGGGCAAGACGTGGGGCAGCATGGTCGATTCGGGCATCCTCGCGAGCATGTCCGACAAGGAGCGCAAGCGGCAGGAGGTGAGTTCAAGGCGCGGCGCGCCACCGCACACGATGCGGCGCCGTCTGCCTGGCAAAGCGCCATGCAGGGTCTCACGCTGCCTGCTTTTATCCAGTTCCAACGGCGGCTGACCCCAGTCCATCTTCGAGTTCATCGCGACCGAATCGGCGTACAACCGCGACCTGCAACTCATCGTCCAGATCTTCTACGCGGGCTTGCTCGACACGCTGGACGAGAAGGCCCAGACGGTCATCTTCGCCAATGTCGAAGACATCTTGCTGGCCAACACGGCGTTCCTGAGCGATCTGGAGGAACGGCAAAGGGAGACGCGGCTTTATGTCGATCGCGTGGGCGATGTTGTCAGGGCGCATATGGGCGATATGGGGGTTTATACGGTGAGTCCGGCTTCGGGGACGGGCCGGGCGAAATCGGGTGGACGGAGAGGGAAGGTCGGGCGTGGATTGAGAGCAAGCCAGGGCGCATGGCGCTCTCCGGAGCGGTCAGCTGGGCACAGGCAGGAAAGAGAGGCAGCGCCGACGTGCGACGAGCCGCAGCTGACTCCAGACTTACTGTGTCAACCAGAGCCAAGCGGGCCAGCTTCTGCAGTCGCTCAGATCGTCCGATCCGGCGCTGAGCTCCAAGCTAGACGTGCGTGCCGTCGGCTCCTTACCCTCCGCGCGTACTGATCTCAGGGCATACGAGAGTCGAATCCCGCAGTACGAGGTCTCGACCTCTCGCACTTCCTCCTCATCCCCAGTGAGTTCGGCTTATTGCCCCTCCGCTGGTGTCGCAAGAAACACCGCTCACGGCAGTGCAACGGATCACGCGCTATACGCTCCTCCTCAAACAGATCATCCACTATACGGACGACGACCAAGACCTGCCGCTGTTGCAGGACGCGCTCATCACCGTCGAGAACATCGTCGGGCGGATCAACGAGTCGGTGCGGGAGAGCGAGTCACGGGAGAGGTTGCGCATCCTGAGCGAGGACCTCTGGATCGGCGGCGAGGGGTGAGCCGGGGAGATTTGCCCATCTTGACGCATGCTGACGCGTAGCCGGCTCGACCTGACCGCCCCGACGGCGTACCAGGGCCCGCGGCGACTCATCAAGGAGGGGACGGTGATGAAGTCCAAGAGCGGCCGGAAGTTGACCCTCGTGCTGTGCAATGATATCCTCGTCCTCATTGATAGTCGTAACCTGTACCGCATGGTGAGTCACGGCCTCCGCCCGTGGAAAGGGCGCGCGAGCTGACGCGCAGCCGATACCGCTCTTCGAGTGCACGGTCCGCCCGGCGCGGGACGAGCTTGGATTTACGTTGAAGGTCGAGTATCGGAAGGGAGGGGACACGATCGGTCTCAAGTGAGTGGGGTCGTTTGGATCTTGGCAGCAGTGCTCTGGAGGACTCTGTGCCCTGCACGGCGTCTCATTGACCTGTGATTACATCGGACGGGTGGCTGACAAGTAGGGCACTGTCCGCCCGAGACGCAAAGGAATGGAGATGGCTCATTGAGGAGGCGCGGCTGAGAGCCGTCGATGCGAGGATGGCGACTGGCACGGGAGGCATGAGAGGGTTTTAGGTGGTTTGGCATAGGCATCGTCGCCCATCAATATGGACAATGTCGCGGGGATACTTGGACGACTCATCCACAATCAAGTCTCGCCCGCAAACATGCATTCCTCGATCTGGTCAATTGACTGCCTGTACACAGAGCTCATGGGTAAATCCCCCTGCCCTCGAGAGCCCGGAGTGTACTCATTTACTGGGCTTGGTGGACGCAGCACCGCTGCTTCCATGCGCGCTGTTCTCAGGACTTCTTGGGAAAGCTGCGGCGCGCTCATCGCCGTCAGACGCCCCTTTCATGAAGTCCTTCAGCATGGAGTGCCGAACGATCTCCATATTGACTCAACTCGCACCGCTGTGGGACTGGCCGAGGCTCGTGGTATTGGTCGTGTCGGTGTTGTTCGTGTTGGTGGTGCTGCTCATGCTGGAAATGGGTCGAATGTGGAGTGGGTGTTGTGACTTGGAATGGCAGTATCGGAGCCGCCCTGCGTCATGTTTATATACACAGGATAGAGCCTTCCTTAGTGGAGCGTCACGGTGTACGTCTCCACCGATCAAAGAAGGCTCCAGTCCACTAGATGCGCTTTATAGTGGAGCTGCGATGCTTATGCTGTAATCGATAAAGGAAGGCTTGAAATCGAGCGATAACGAGGGGCTCATATTGCGCAATATACCTCGACTTGGACAATCAAGTGGAGCGGCGGTGGAGTAGCGATCAGCACGAGTCTGCCCAATACAGGTTTGGAAGACCTCGATACACCCCGTGGAGTGGTGCAGCACGCCACTTACCTATTCATCCATGAAGGGAGGTCCGCTCCAGCGCGGTCGAAAAGCGCTTCGGTGAATGAAGTCGTCAGCTCGTTGCTTGCGCGCGCGATGACAGTGAACGAGATTGCATGCAGGCCCAAGGATGGTCGGGCAATAATAGGGCGCTTTGAACCGCTCGACTGAGAGGGCAGGGAATCGGGATGCTCAAAATATACCGAGCCCAATTCGGGGAGAACACCTTCTCGTGACGGCCGCGGTCTTACAGCACGCGCTCAGTCCTGCACCCATCGAGCTGACCAGTTTTTGACGTTATAATGCTTGGTTTCACAAGGCAGACACATGAATGTGAGCTTTACTGGATCACCACACACCCCATTGTCGCGCAGAGGGGTCAAGGCTTTGCTGGGATGGAAAGTAGCGCGAGCAGGGAGAGGAATGAGGGGGCCTCACCTGAACTTCCGGACGACAATAGGCGTCTCCTGCTGAGAACGCATGGAGAAAGCAACACTCCTTCTCCCGTGAAGCGTCTCTACCTCATCACCGCCTCGATCGCGCGTGTCGTGTATTGACCGAACTCTTCGAGGCGTACAAGCACATCCACACCGAAGAGGATTGGCAACTGTTGCTCGAGGTGGCGGGGGCTGGCTCCCAAGTGAAGCTCCGACCAGCAGCCGCTTCGCACCTTACAATCCGGGCTCTCCACCCGAGACGCAATGATTTCCCGCCAGCGTTCATGCCTAATCAATCTGCTTAATATGACTGTATGCAGAGTGGCCTCCGTCTGTAGCATCGCCACAGGCTGACGCCACAGCGTTCATCCCCGCGTGGTGGAAGTTTCCGCTGCTCGTGCTGGCTTGGTGAGCCCTGTCTGCGGCGTGCCTTGCCTCTCTGTCGGCGGCGTCATTCGTTTCCTGTCTCCTGCGCTCGCTGTCTTGCTCTTTGGACGAAGACGAGCTGCGGCCTCCGTTGGTGCCATTGACTCCGTTTGTTTCTGGCTCTGACTGCTGTTGTTGCTCATTATCGGAAGAAGTTTGTGCGATGTGGTAGAATGCCTCGGTGAATGATGGCTGCATGGGATCCGTGAGTACGAATATATATATATATGTATTTTATATACCAACTGTCATAGCTTCGAGATTGGAGCAGCAGCTCCGACACGCCAAGGCAGGAGCATTCTGACGTCAATGAAGGGTTGATGTAGTGTTTCCAAGTCAAAGGACACGCGTGAGAGACGTGTAACGAACATCGGCGAACAAAGGCAAGACCGCAGTGGGACAGAACGGGCCCGGGGGCCGCTGGTACAGTAGAGGCTGACCTGTCGACCAGCCCAACAGACCCCCGGGCTCGATTCGAGGGTTGAACTACCGAAAGGGGGCCCTTGTGACTACAGGGGCGTGACCCGTCTGCTTATGGCAAGAGGCGTAGTGTGGCACTTGTCCGCCCTATCTAGGCAGTATTGTTGTGGAGAATGCCTGGTCAATCTAGCCTGGTCAATTTCAGAACGATCACAACCGGCCTCTGACTTTCAGCATGTTTTCGGTGTCCATGCCTGCGCATTCCCTCGCAGGATCTTGCTCGTTAAAACCTCCGAGAAACATGCTTAATGCCAGCTCAATCAACATCATCCCACCCTTCGGCCTTCAGCCTTCCACCATCTCTCTCTTCGGTGATACGGAATGCAAACAGTTGACTATCAGTCAAGTTGACTCTCTCTGCATGCCCGATAGCTCCACCAAGTCTCCCGTCTGTGCAGCTGAAAACTTGCTGTGGTGGTCTTCGTCGCGAGTCAGCTTACCACACAACACTCGCATCCTGTTTCCTTGGAAGACGAATTGGGCTTAGAACAGTGGGTCTTGGTAGCCTGATGAGTCCTAGATTCGGTGGGAGAAGTACTGGAAGAAGCTTTTGGGGCCGTAAGGATGTGCAGCTCCAATCCGACATCGGCATCGCTGAGCGTGACTTGTTTCGCTGATTCGGTTGCCGGGAACCACCCATCGGCGACCGAGGATCCGGACTCGGTGATGATTTCCTGGGCAGGACGAGTCGCTGCAGACTGGAGAGCTCTTGTTCCCCGGCGTGATCGTGATCGAGCGTGATCGAATTTGAACCTGCTTGTCAACAGAAGAAGGGCTACGGATCGAGTGACGAACTGTCTCATCTGGACTGCCTCGTCCATCAATCGTCGAGAATCATCAGGGTGCAGGCCCGAGGGGTCGATCGTCGAGCGGTTCCCCCTTTGAGTGGAGCCAGCGGTGGACTGACGGTGAATCGGATTGGAGGCGGAAGAACGACTCATGGGGGATGTTCTAAAGGGAATTGAGTGAGAGGCGTGCGCGGTCACTGAGCTGTAGGATGTTCGTGTCTCGGCCTCGTAGGGCATATATGCTGTATGCACGGGCATGACGTAGCTGTACAAGACTTCGAATGAAGCTCATGCGCACTTGGCCGCCTTCGTCCCTTATCGCAAGACAGGGGGCCTTGCTGTGGACGATCTTGGAGCCCGGAAGGCTTTCAGAACTTGCACAGTCAGAGCGCCCGTAATCACGACGCGAAGCGTAGGTCCACTGCGCAATTTAATGACCTTTCTATATAGATTTGAGGATAGGGATCATTTGCACTATAAACTGGTCAACGAGCGAGTCGGGTGCATGCCCCCGTGTCCCTGACCAGTGACGCGAAGCTGAGAGTTTTTTGACAGTGTATAGGTGCATTGATCAGTGAGACTATAGCTTTTGCGGATCACCTTGAGCAGCTCTCTGTCAGGTTTGCTAGCCATGACGATACAAGGGGGCTGTGTATAGAGATTCTCGCATACTGCAATAAATGCATGCTCGGTTTTACTCATTGCCTGTACACTGTGGCGAATGACTGCCACTACACGCCTGCCTCCTCTTGTCCTTTCAAGTTGGTACAGCTCAATCCACCTCACACGTGCCCCGAAGGAGTCTCAGCCCTCGAAGATGAGTCAGACGGTCCGCGGAGCTTGTTGAAGACCGGCGGTGACCAGGCGGCTCCCCTTGCTATGTCATTGATGCTTCCGGAATCTGCAGAGCGTACGTTTGGTTGTCATTGTTCTGCTCTCATGTTGTTGGACACCCGAGGCAACGGCGGGTGCAGTGGATACTCGCCCCGGTCATTGACCCAATCTTACGGGGACCGGACGAGCTCGAAGATGTTTTTCTGATATGCCGTTCTGGGCTGTCGTCGAGAAAGATGTCGGAACAGAGAAGCAAAAGGGGGACGAGCGCTCTCGACAAGTGAACAGTCAGCGTACGAATCCGATCAAGTTCTTGATGGCGGAACTGAGTGACGCGGCCATGATAGGCTAGACACGGGCAAGCGGCACGCAGGGGCAAGCGGGTGAGAGAAAAGATGCCTGGAGCGGGGAGCATCTGCAGTCGTTGGCGGGGACAAAGGTGCGGCTTGCTGCCCATTGCTATGGATACATGTGGTTGGATTCGGTAAGATATGCTCGTACCTACTGCGAACAGTAGCATAGTGGGCTGCCAGGCTTCCTAGAACCCTCGCCAAGCAGAAGAGTGGCTTGGGACTGAACATGTTGAGTTACCAGGCTCCTTGGGAGTCACGAGACGGCAAACGAAGGCTTTCAAGCGAGCTCCGTGCTGCAGCGCGGCGAAAGGGCCGAAATACTCATGGGGCATTGGGCCCCTCGTCCTTGGGAAGATGTACCGCTCAGGCAGCTCCAGTAGAGTCCTGCTTGCCTTCGCTCGGTCGTAACGCTCACGAAAGCTGGTCATCATAACAGGGCGGCCGGGGAGTGGTCCCGGGTCATGGGACTGTCAGTTCATGGAGACACGATCTTGTCCCCTGCTCTGTGCCACTATGCAAACTGCTACCCGAACAAGCTTTCGTGGGCCTCGTGGTCAATGAACCTCTCGAACCTGTCTGCATAGTGGCTCCGCAATGCCTTCAATTGAGTTGTACTCTGCCCCTCTTTTGCTCACTTCCTCCCCGCCTCCTCGCCAGATTCGCTCACTCAGGCTTTCCGAACTGAGATTTCAGCGGGACCGCCCTACTTGGGAGCGTTCTGTTCCGTGTTGGACGATGACGACATGAGGCCCAAGTCCACCAAGCGAGCCTTGGTGCTTCGCGTCTGACTCCTGGCCGTCAGCCCCTGCTGGCTATCCCTCGGGGCAATGTACACTCACTCGCCGGCTCTGTTCTGGCCGCTGCCAAAGAGCTTAGAGACCTTGCTTCTCAGCCTCTCGGTGACAGTAGGTGGGGGAGTGCTGTTGCTGCTGTTGGTGGCCGCACTCTCGTTGGTGTTCTTCGGGTCCATGGTTGACGGGTTGGGGTCGTTTGCGATTCAGAAAGTAACAAATGCGTGGTGTGGTGAAAAGCAATATGGGGGCGCCGTGTGGACCGCGCGTACTACTTATATGCTAAGGCAAAAGGGCAGGCAAGTGAATGGAAGTGAGCGGCAGATCAGGCAAGAAGGCGAAACAGCCTGATGAGCCACGGCGCCGCGGAGCAAGAGGCTACGAGAAGGCCCGCGGTTGCCCGTCTGCGCGGCGACGTCCTTCGCCTTCCAAAAGCACAAAGGAGCGAGTGCAGAGGCAGCAGAAAGGGAAGCAGTCTTACGACAGGTGTAGCGAGACTAGCAACAGATACAGCGTGCACTTACACCAGGCTCCTTTGCTACCCGGTCTGCCCGACAGTCAACGCCACAAAGGACAGGGGCAGCCCCCCGTCAGGATCGACGAGAGCTGGACTTAGCCCCGCTGGCACCATCGTCAAGCTTGTATGACGACCCACGGGATACTGTAAGCGACGATCGCTGTGACTCCACAACACGCCATGCGAAGGCGAGAAATCCCAGCTCGGCTGGGAGAAGGCGGGCTCCACACGGCTCCGAGCTGGGTCACACGCACGACATGGACGACCTGGAATCACTCTCTGTCTACGAGAAGAGCGAGACGGTAACATCATTGCGAAGCCACAAAGAAGCGGTGCATCGGTGGCGATGCCTGTAATGAAGCTGCTCTCTGTTTAAATCTCCGTGTATGTTCGCCAGGCGATGGTGTTCGCGGCTCAAAACTCGCCTGGAGATCTTCCAAAGTGCTCGCCACTCGCGACCTTGAGCCAAGGGACGCCCTTGGCATCGTACGTCGTCGAGTTGACGGTGTTGCCCCACCATACGAGCTTGGTGCCGGTATAGCTGAGCGCGAAGAAGATGATGATGGTGGCGAGGGCCGTGCCGGTGTCCATCGCTGCTTGCGTGAGGTCTGGCCGTCAGCCTCAGGCTTGGCGTCTTCGGGCAGTGGGGTGTTGCTCACAGTTGTATCGCTTCCACCACGCGAAGGCGCGCTTCCGGATAAGATAGTTGAAGAGGAAGCCGAAGATGAACCAGAGGGAATATTGCGCTGCCGTCAGCTCCGGGCGGACTACAGATAGAGGAAAAGTCGTTGCAGAACGTCCTTGTTCTGTGAGGAGACTGGACGAGGACGAGGGATCTTGACGTCCGAGTCACTTACTCGTGTTGGCGGGGGGAATGTTGCCGGCAGCATTGAAGAAGATCGGGACGTTGATGTATCGCAAGATACTGTGCGGGTATCGGCGGTACAGCAGGTAAACAATGACGGTACAGACCGGACCAATGGCGAAGAAGTACACGAGGCCGTTGTAGACCTGTCCGACCTGGAACATCCGTTGAGGGCCGATCGTGCCCCAGATCAAGCTTGCTGTGGGTCAGCCGCATGCTACCTACACCATACGGGTGCGCTCGAGCTCGGGGTCCAGAATCGAGAAGAGACACGGACCATTGTAAACAACCTTCGCGCCGGCACAAGTGAAGCGATCCTTGTTGGTCGGCTTGCAGAGATCTTCGATGTGTCCGATCATCCATCGCAGCACTGCGAGTCAGGTACAGTGAACGGGTGTGAGGTGTGGTGAGTTCACCTCCTGTCTGAACGGCTGTGGCTAAAACGGTCGAGTAGATCTGGCCGAAGAACAGCGTTCGAGGGGGGATTTTCTGGGGGTTAGCCGTATGGCTTGTAGTACTGGGCAGCACGCACCATGTACTGCCCGAGCTTGAGATCCTGGGCAAAATCCATGCCGTGCTTGACCGAGTTGTAGCCGTACATCTTGACGCACATGTTGGCGATCGCGTTTCCGGGCCAGGCGTAACCCGCAATGAGCTCCGTGATGATGTTGAGGAAGCTGCCATCAGCCTGATCCCACCAAGATCGGAGCACGCGGGCTGAGAGCACTCCAGGCTCTTTCTGGAAGTACGGGCCAAATGCAACTCACACTCGCTGGTTGGTCGTTCCCTCTAGAATCCCCTCCGGAATAATCAACACCACGCCCATGCCGAAACACACCACAATGAAGCCCCAGATCGGCAGGCCTGTGTCCCAGTACCGCACGGTGAAGCACCCGAGGGCGAGCACGACAGCCGTGAGGATCCCATACCACCAGTCCGGCACCTCCTTGTACTCGTTCATGAGACGCTTGTGGATGTCTTCTCCGCCGGAGCGCGAGTTCTTGAACTTGGCCCAGATCTCCTTGCCGTTGTACAGGTACGTGTGCACGACGATCGCCGTCACGGCCGCGAAGGACAGGCCGTATGTGAGCGAGTAGGACATGGAGATGTACATGGGCGAGTAGGATTTGTACGCCGCCAGATCGAAGTTGTAGTGCTTGTCGATGACACGCGAGATGTTGTAGACTTTGCCGGTGTTGTCGAAGGTGGACGAGCTGAGCAGCGGGAGGCTGGGGTCAGCGTTGGCCCTGACCACCTCCACAGAAGAGGATGATGAGGAGGCGATGCTCACTACGCCGACTGCCAGACGTTTGTGTAGTAGAGGATGGGCGAAAGGAACAGATAGAAGAAGACCACGACGGCGAACGCATTGCAAGTGATGTAGAATGGGGTCGTCAACGGGAAGCCCGCATAGTTGATCTGCGTCCAGTCGATGCTGAGCGGCAAGAGGCCGAGGCCAGAGTTCATCTGGATCCGTCAGTTCTGGAAACCACTCCTGTCGCGGCGGACTCACCCCGAAGATCGTGTTGACCTTCTGGTTCGTGGGCGCGATCCACGTGACGAAGGCGAACGTGCCCAACGAGGTCCAGATGTAGTCCGGGAACCAGAAGAGGACGAAAGCGCCAGCGGTGAGGTAGCCAAAGTACTTATACCGGGTGATGGTCCAGCCGTTGGCGGGCGAGTGGTCCTGCGGCTCATGCAGCGCGCGGAAGAGGACCGTCGAGGAGAGTGACGAGGGCCAGATGAGCGCCGCGGGGTAGACGAGCCATCGGCGAGAGAGACCAGCGAGACCGAACCTGGCGTCAGTCGAATACCACCAGCAGCCTTCGATGGTGACCCACCCAAGGGCTTGCGTCGTGAGCAGGTACAGGAACGAGAAGCCCGGTCCAAAGTCCCGGTTCCAGTATACGGGCGAGATGATCGCCACGAGCGAGCCGTTCGCGTACGCGACACTGGCAGTCAAGTTGACGCACTGGGGTGAGCTTTTATGTTCCTCGCCCTTGCATTGCGCACTGGTGCCACTGATGCTTGCGCAACTCACGATCACGATCAAGGCATGCTCCTTGATGCTGAACCGGCCCGGGTTGACATCGAATGTGAGCGGCCCGAGGGGGACTCGCCACCTCGGCAGCTTCTCCCATGCGCGTCCGATCGGGAACACCAGGAGTTGCGCGACCACATAACCAATGGTGAGCGATGGCTGTGGTCAGCGATCATTATTCGAGCCATCCTTTGACAGTTCCTTGTCGATGACGCCGCGAAGCCTTTCCAGCCTGGTTCACTCACGTATCGGAGACCGAAGAACTGGTTTGCGCCGGCGAAGAGGATGACGAAAATGGTCATGAGGATCCAGGCGCGTACGGCTACACTCAGCTCCGTTCCATAGAAGTCGACACGGAAAGCCCACTGTTGCACGGAATGGTCGGATCGTCAGTGTTGGGCACACACGCCGCCACCTCCGGGACTGGTATTAGCTCCAACGCCCCTGTGGTTCACGCCGTGTACCGCCTCGAGCGCACTCACAGGGCGACTGGTCTCCCTCCACATTCCACTTGAACGCCTCCATCGGCGTCAGCTCCGTCTCCTCCACCTTCGCCAAGAGCCTCTTCCTCTCATCGCTGTCGGGATCGAGGTCGCGGAAGTTCTTCTCCCCGCCTAGTTCTGGGTCGCTGCCCGTTGGCGTCCTCTCCGCCGAGCTGGCGACATCTCGCTCTTTCTTGTCCGTCTCATACTCGGATGAGCTGCGCTCGATCCCGGGAGATAAAGGAACGGCGTGTAGGACGTCGCCCTCGTCCGTCCCAGCCGCAGGTAACGGTGCCTTATCAAGCGCTCTGGCGTATCCCTCGCTGGCCGACATCGTGGAAGGATGCAGTCAACAACGCTTGTCGAGTGCAGAGTCGTGTGAGTAGAGATACAGCTTTTCGACGTCCAGCGCTTTTGAATTGCATATCCCCTCATTGGCCACGGACCGCCTTCAAGCGAGAGAGATTGCGTGAGAACACGGCTCCCTCGCTGGCGATGGTGTTTATCGTCGCCATGGCTCGTATCTGGCAGACCCACCTCGGCGCCGATGAGACTATCCGCACCGACATCCCAAAATACACCTCGCAGCGGTGTTCAGCCGCTGCAAAGTCGGTTGGAGTAAGATCCAAATGGTCGCAAAATGCGCTAAGCGGTCTATATTTGTATCCCCGACCTGGCTGCAGGTACGGCGTGCGGCTGCAGCAGGGATCGCCGCGCTGCGCCATGAACCTTGCGCGACGTTTAGACTCTCGTTGGACGTGGGTGGCTGCGGGAACGCGAAGGAACGGCGGGCGAAGCCGAAGGAGAGGTTCCTGGAGCCGGCGGATGCACAGATAACGATAAAGCACGCCATGGAGTCTGAGCAGCTGCTGCGCCTGTCGGCTACGGCCGAGAGGGGACACAACGTCGGCGGAGGGAGTGGACACGAGCACGCCAGAGCACCATGTGCATGCATCATCGTGGTATCGTATTCCCTCCGACAGAGACCGCACGAGCGGGTGGGACTCGTCCATGCATACAGAGCCGACTTGACTGTTCTGGACGACAGCACTGGCAGACGACGCACACCAGGATGATCCTCAAGCTCTGCACGGTGGTGTACACCACCCTCAGCGGCTGGACGACGGCAAGCACCTCGTTGTCCAGCGCAGTGTCCAGTCCGCCGACCGGGCATGTCGAAAGGGTCTTCCCGGACGAGCGGACATTCCTCTTGAACGTTCCCGAGGCGTACGAGCACGGCGTGCCGCACCCCCTCGTGCTGAGCTTCCACGGTGGTGAGTCGCGCGGTATCACATGATACTGGAGAGGCTCCGCAAGCTAACGCCCAGCCGGGGGAAACTCGTCCAAGCAGGAACGGATCACGCGGCTGTCAGACCCTTCTCTGCGGCTCAACGGGCTGCCGTTCTTGTCCGCCTATCCGCAGGGCGTGAACAACACCGACTGGAACTTTACCCATATCTGGCAGGGGGCGCCCTACGGCAATGCCTCCGTCGACGATGTGAGTCTACCCGTGCCAGGATTGGCTCGGGAGCGTGGCCCTAATGGCGCAGGTGCAGTACACCAAGTCCGTCATCGCCGACATCTCCGGCACGTACACGGTCGACCCCCGTCGGATCTACATCTCCGGCAAGTCCAACGGCGGGGGGTTCACCGCTTTGGCGGCATGCCACCCCGAGCTGTCCACCCTCTTCGCGGCGTTCTCGCCCGTGTCGCCCGCCCTGTACCCCCTAACGGGGGCATTCGGGGGACTGCTGTGCAATCCCGGAAGGGTCGTTCCGGTGTTGCACTCGCACGGCGTGGAGGATACCGATACGCCATTCCATGGTCGCCGGCCGGGCGAGTGCGGGTACGGGCCGGAGCCGGATGTGCGGGACTGGCGTCGTGATTGGGCGGCGCGGAACGAGGAGAATGAGAGCCGGGCGGATCGGACCGGTGCATGGGCAAGGGGCGAGGATGAGCGGGCAGTCGGGGCCGGCGTCGTGGTGGATGAGCCCTTCGAGGATGTCACGCGCACGACGTGGAGTGGGAACGGGTGGGAGGTGGTCGGGTTGACTATCGAGAAGCTGGGACATGCGTGGCCCAGTACTGAGGGCTTGGACCTGGCGGGATATCCGAACCAGACGGCCACGTTCAATTTCACGAGCGAGGTGTTGATCCCGTTCTTTGACAGGCACGTCCTGCCCGAGGAGTATGTCAGGCGGGCGTAGCGGACGATGCGTAGCATGGGACCAAGCCTGCTGTCACCGAGTGATGGCGCAAAATGCATTGGAGCCTCTGCTGCACGGACGCCGATGGCGCTGTCGACGGAACTGACTACGCCGAGAGCTCCGTGGCTACTCCCGGCTCGAGCTTGACCAGCGGGCCCTCGTCATAGCCCACCTCTACCCGGACCAGCGGCCCTTCAACGGCTGCCACGGCCCCAGCTGCGCTGTGCAGGCCTGCGCTCGCCTCCGCCTTCACATCATCCACATCCTCCATCTTCTCCAGCTTGACTACCTCTTTCGCCACCTGCTCCGCTCCGTCCTCGCCTTCCTCCGCCGTGAAGGTGTACACCACCTCCTTCCTCCCCTCCGCCTTGACCCCACTGACCCGCGAGGGGCATATCTTCTTCTGGCCAAGGAGGCACAGATCGCACCGCGGACCGACGGGCAGGCAGATGACCTGCCCAAAGCCCACCAGCATGGGGTTGATGGGCTTGTGCAGCTCCGGTGGGAGCCACGATTGCAGGTTCAGGCGGGTTTTTTCCGGGTCGGTCGTGGGTGGTTTGTGCCATTTGAGGCGGTTGGTGATGCGGTGGACGTGGACGTCGACGCCGATGCCGGCGTTTCTGCCGTCAGCGGGGGATCTGGGTGCGATGGTTGTCGAGGGGACGGAGGATGAGGGGGGAGAGGTCGGGCTATGTTGAAGGGAAGGGCTGAAAGGTGTCTCATGGAGGGGTGGTATCGGAAGGCAGGACGGCCAAGCCCGGGGGTAAGAGGGTGGAAAAGAGGGAACAAAGAGTCTAGAAGAGAGTGTACAGTACAGTCCAAGAAGCCCACTGCGGAACCGCCGATACTCACATGTCCCAGGCGCACTGCAACGCCAAAAAAGCCATCTTCGGCCCTACCCCGCGCAACTCGCACAGCCCCTCGAGGGTATCGGGCACGTCCCCCGCGAGCTCGCCCGGCCGAGCCGAGAGCGTCCGCGCCGCTTCCTGTATGTAATCCGTCTTGCGCCGCCAGAACCCCACTTTGGCGATACAGCTCTGGACGGTTTCCGGGCTGGCGGCCGCGAGCGAGGCGGCGGTCAGACCCCCGGGTAGCGTCGTGTGCAAATTGGTGACCGCCTGCGAGGTGATTGCGTCCTTCGTCTGCGAGGAGAGCATCAGCGAGATGAGGATGTGGAAGCGCCGTGTCTGGGTTCAGCGGGAGGTAGAAGGG
>JAHXHD010000224.1:0-10780 GCA_019857685.1 Papiliotrema terrestris | reverse complement strand
TCACTCTTCGTCGTCGTCTCCGCTCGAACCCGCAAACTCGTCTTCGACTGCTTTGCGCCTGTTTATCAGGCTCGGCTCCTCACTTCCGAATCGTTACGTACCTCTTCTGATTCGGCTGGAGTGCACTGGCGTTCGCTGGCGGCTTCTTCTGGGGACTGGCCGGCACTATCCTATCAGCAAGCCAAACAAGAACCAGCCATCTCGACGCACGCTTCTTCCTGGCATCCTGCGACGAGCTCCGCGCGGCCTCGGCTTTCGCGCTCTGCAGTTTCAAAGTCAGGTGGGCTATCTCCGCCTGATCACCTCAGTGGCTGAGGGGGATATGCTTCGCGAACCTAGCTCACCTCTTTCTTGGACAGCTCGGCGCGGAGCGAGCGGAGTTCAGCTGGACGCATCAGTCTCGGCCGGCGGGCCGGTGCTGGTCGCTTGACTCACAGGCATCACCTCCAGTCGCGGTCGGTCGAGATAGCAGCTCGGACTCAGCACAGCACGTCAAGGGCAGATGCAAATGCCCGCCGGTTCGAACCACTCACATGGAGCGAAGCTTCAAACAACGACTGAAACGAGCCGGATTCGTCAGGGTGCAGATCGATCTTTATGGCTTTCTTGCCCTCTGGATGCAGCTGCAGCTGGCATGTTAGCCGACAGTCGCGCCGTGTCACCTCATGACACCATCCGGGGTGAGGCTCACCTGAATGTCGCCTGCCCCCTGCTCATCAAAGACATCCCCGCTCTGATCAAAGTTGAGGTGTATCAACCCTGCCTGAATCGCCTTCGCTGCATCTTGCCATTGCCCATCGAGCTGTTGTCAGACTCACAGGTGGACGCTGCGCGGTGTTGCTGCCAAGGCCGACTCACCTTGTGCCTTCCCGGCTTGGAAGACCACGCGTGAAGCTCGCCCTTCTCGTTCGAGCCGTACAAGACGAGGACGGGCTCGCCGATGGTCGGCGAAGGGAACGTGGATAAAATAAAGCGGGACAGACCCCGAGGCGATGGATGGGCGAGATGGACAGACTGGACGAGGTCTGATAATGGATGCGGCCGGGGCATGATGGACGGGCAAGACGGGGAGGATGGCAGAAAGTAATGTTGTGTGGCTCGCCTCCACCGGCTGCAGTCCAGTCAACCGGTGTTTGTTGACATCTCGTCAACAGACTGAAACCTTCACAGCAAGACTTCCAACACAAATGCAAAGCGCTATGCGGCTCAAGCAGGACATGGCGACGGGACATCTATTCGCCCGCGAGTCAAGATACATGATGAAGGTGTCGATGGCTAAAAGTACTATGTGCTGTATGCTATTGTAATGTGTGTTCTCTGCGTGAAAATGCCAGACGTCACAGCTCGTCCTCATCGTAGACCGCCACCGCCTCGAAACTCTCGCTCAGTTCCCCGAATCCTGCATCCCCTTCATCTGCTCAGTCAGGTCGAAGATCTCCGTCTGCACCCGATTGATCTGTCTCTGCAGCTGAATTGCCATGGTTGGAAGCTGCTCCATCATGCTCGTCCAACGGTCAATCGCCTCGATCTTGGCCATCACTTCCGACTCGAGCTCGGAGAGCGATCTGCTCGCGAGCGGGACAGTGGGCTGCGCCGGCGACGAGGACGGAGCCGAAGACGCTGCTGCAGCCAGCGGCGCAGACGGGACCAAATGCGCCTTGGCAGTCACTGGCAGTTCTATGCGGTCCTGACGATCCTGTCGCTCCTCGGTACGGGCCCGCTTCGCCGGACGTATCGGTTCCTGGCCTTTCGGCTGAGGCGGCTCCGGCGGTTTACTCAATCTCCATTCGATCCCTAGCCCGTCTGAGCGCCAAAGGAAAGCCACCGCTTTCCGGCCCATGGCGGTCAACTTTGCTCTCTCCTTGTTCCTGAAAACCGATCGAGCTTCCTCCTTCGACTTGGAAGACCCCTCCCAACATTCAATCGGAATGTCCGCACGTCTGATCGTTCAGCATGACACACAAGTGATTCGGCGCACACCCACTTGATGGCGACAACGCCCTCCGCCCGGGTCCGCTCGTCGATATGCTCCTCCTCCTCGTCCTCGTCCGGCACATCATAGACGATGACGTCTTGCTTCTCGTCCTGCGACAGCTCGTCCGCCAATGGACGAAACGGCCCGGGCGACCGCTTGGGCGCGTCCATTCTCCGATTCTTCTTTGGCACCACTGGTTTGAACTTCATCTTGGCTGGCTTTGACGGGTCTGCAGCCGGCTCAACACTCGATACTATTCGGGCGGGTGCAGCGGGCCGTGGCGGGGGCACGGCTGCAGGGCCCTCGCCTGGCGGTAGTGGTGCAGCCGTCCGCTGAGTATGCTCCTTCGTTTTGCCCATGTCCTCATTCCGCCCCGCTGGCGGCCGTGGGGAAGCGTCTCCTTGCCGCCTCTCCGCCGTTGGTTTTCGAGAACCATGCTTTGACGCCTTGGGCACCGGGACATCCCGGGCTACCGCATTGACGCTGTTGAAAAACTCTTCTTCTACATCCGGCGAGGCGCCTTGCGGTGCAGGACGCTTCGATCCGCCTCGCTGTGGCCAGCCGTCATCGCGGTGTCGCTTGGGACCCGTGGGTGGTCGGAAGGAGTCGGTAGGATCGAGGCGAGACGAAGAGGGCTGGCCGTTTTTGTATAGTGGAGGTGGAGGCAGCGGATGTTGAGCTGGGCAATTACCCCTCGCGCTGTTATTATTGGTGCTGCTGCTGCCGTTGTTGCCGCCGGTATAACCATGATTGTTATTTGGCGGCTTCTTTGGCAGATGGGGCGGTGGCCTGGGGTTCTTGCGATACGTCCTGACCGTCGGCGGACCATGTCGAGCGACGTAATGAGACGTCCGAACCGTCGCGTCGTCGTCTTCGCCGTAGCTCGACATGCCTATTGGCGGTCTTGGTACCCTATAACCCGGGTTGTTGGGCATGATGAGGGTGTGACGGCGAGGGACCTGGAAATGAAAGGAGTAGAGTGATCGGCGTGCGTTGTAGCAGGAGGCCAAGATCTCTCCAAAAGCCTATCAGCCTATCTGCGCCTCTCGCGCCTAAATCTGGCTCTGGCGGAAATCACATTACACCTTCCGGTCCGATCTCCCCACCAGCCCATGATTCCACCGCCCGGCCTTCTGCTCGCATCCTCTATATAACATCCCACTCACCCCCAGCCCATCCCATCACCGTGCGTTCGTTCCTCAGCGCCCCCTTCTCGCCCCGCACAATCCTATCACCGGTCCGCGTCCGCGCTATTGCCATGCCATCCCCCGCTATTCATCGACTTAGCGTCTCCGCAGGGGAACCAGGGGTCCGACCCATGGTCCCTTCAGGTCCGACCGTACGTCATCCATGTCATCCTTTCCGCGACCTTCCCGCGCAGTGATACAACCAACACAAACATCGCTCAGCAGCTTGTTCAACCTAAAGATCCATCGTAGGCTCGACTGACACATGCAGTTCATCCCCCCCAGTCAGCCGGTCACATCCGGAAAGCAGCTCCCGACGTCTATACCCCTGCCGGTCCTGCCAGCGGTCGAGGCGGCCAAGAGGTTAGCCGCGTTCTCTGCGGTTGACCGACACGTTACACTCGAGGACAAGGTGGGTCGGGCGGACGCACGAGCTACACGCCAACCGAGTTGACTCGCAGATCATTGGTGTCGGTTCTGGATCTACTGTTCCCTATGTCGTCGACCGGATCGTCGCTCAAGGCCCAGATGCGAACCGCACCCGGGTCTTCGTCCCCACAGGTGGGTGGCTAGTCTTGCTGCCCGTGCTTACTCCAGGCTTCCAAAGCAAAGAGCTCATCATCAACGCCGGATTGACGCTCGGAGACGTCGACCAGTACCCAAACCTGGACGTGACGATTGACGGTGCCGATGAGTGAGCAAACAGCTGAACCCATCATGCAGCCGCAAGAGCTCACATTCAGAGTCGACAACGAGCTAAACTCGATCAAGGGTGGAGGAGCCTGTCAACTGCGGGAAAAGGTCCTGGCTGAGGCGGCCAAGACCTGGATCATCGTTGCGGACTACCGCAAGAACTCGCACATCCTCGGGACGACCGTCCGTTCTGGCTGCACGGTTCTCTCAATCGGCGCTGACGGCAGTGGAATCAAGGCATCCCGATCGAAGTCGTCCCCTTTGCGTACGCCAAGGTCTTGCACAACCTCGCCGAGCTGGGCTCCCCTCCCGTCATGCCAGACGGCAAGCCCGGACTCTCTCTGCGAATGGGCAAGATGAAGGCCGGCCCGGTCGTCAGCGACAACGGCAACTTCATCATCGATGCGCCGTTCCCCGAGCACATGATGAAGAAGCCCGCGCAGGTGAGTGTATCTTATCGAAGGCAAGCTGACGGCGTAGCTCTTGGAGACGATCAAGATGTTGACGGGTGTTGTGGAGGTGGGATTGTTCTGCGGGATGGCCAAGGCAGCCTACTTTGGTAACGAGGTAAGCGCATCGGCTCGAGCAAAGCTCATCAGGAATCAGAGCTGATTCGCAGGATGGAACGGTCCAGGTCAGGAGCGCAGATGGAAGCGTGGACAAGATCGAGTCGGTCCCGGACGTCCCGGCTCTTGCCTACGCTGGGACCAGTGGGTCACAGGTGGCACCTGACAGCGCTATAGCGTAGATCTGTGCGGTTCGAAAACTTTGCGTACTGTATGCATGCAAATTGTCCCTCTTATATCGCTGCCTTGATAGCTCGCACCTGTTCAGACACCTATCCCTTAGCGGCGATGGCCGCTTCGCGACGCGCTGTCCACGAAAGTTGAGTGTCGACCGCGCGAGTTCTCCACCTTTCTATCCGAGCATCACACTTCGACCCTCAGTTTATATCCTTGCAACATGTCGCTCAAAGTACCAAAAGCTGGAGGACCCGACCTCTTCAAGGCCGGCTACAAGGTGGGTGGAAAGACAGCCTTTCCTGCTACTTCATCGCGGTTCACTTGGCTCTGGCCCGGCCTTGATGAGCAAGCCTTGAAGCTTCCATTCCCTTCCCCTATCACTCGTCGGGCTCTGCTGACCATCAGCACATGTCCGGCCTGGAGGAGGCGGTTCTGAGGAATATCTCGGCCGTTGGAGAGCTCAGCGAGATCGTCCGGACATCGTTTGGGCCGAACGGTCAGCTTCTCAAACCGTTGTAGCCTGAGCGCACCTGCTAACGTGCAGGCAGGAACAAGCTCATCATCAACCACCTCGGCCGGCTTTTCGTCACGTCAGATGCGGCTACTATTATCCGGGAGATCGAGGTCGCCCACCCTGCCGCCAAGCTGCTTGTCATGGCCAGCACAGCGCAGGAAACCGAGGTGCGTGGTGGCTCGGGGTACCTTTTGTGCGATCGTATCTGATTGCAGATGGGAGACGCTACGAATCTCGTGCTCATCTTCGCCGGCGAGCTGTTGAAGCGATCAGAGCACCTGTTGACGATGGGTCTGCACCCGAGTGATGTCATTCTAGGATACGAGATGGCCATCGCAAAGGGTCGAGAGGAGCTCGAGTGTGAGCTTCACGCTCGCAACAGAGTCGGCTAGGACACGCACTGATCTGCAGCGTTGATCTGCGGAACCGTGGATGCCTCACCCCTCCCCTCTCAAGCCCAACTCGCCTCGGCTGTGTCGTCGTCGCTCGCCTCGAAGCAGCCTGGATCGGAGGACATCCTGTCAAACCTGGTGGCCGAGGCGGCTCTTGCGGTCATGCCAAGGAACCCGCGTGATTTCAACGTCGACTCGGTGCGGGTGGTCAAAGTGCTGGGAGGTGGACTCGACGCGAGCAGAGTGGTCCGCGGGATGGTTTTCGGCCGTGAGCCCGAGGGTGCGTTGCGTTGATTACAATGATCCAAGGCTGCAAAACTCACTCTAGGCATCGTCAAGAACGCGACGAAGGCAAAGGTTGCCGTGTACACGTGTGGACTGGACATCTCACAGACGGAGACAAAGGGGACGGTGCTGCTGAAGAAGGCGGACGAGCTGCTCAACTTTACGCAGGGCGAGGAGAAGCAACTCGAGGGGGTGAGCATAAAGTGCAAGCTTTTCGCTGACTAGCAGTACTTCAAGGAGATTGCCGACTCTGGCGTCAAGCTCATCATCGCCGGTTCGGGCATTGGTGACCTGGCGCTGCACTACCTCAACCGAATGAACATTGCCGTGATCAAGGTGCTGTCCAAGTTCGACCTGCGGCGTCTGTGTCGCGTCGTGGGCGCGACGCCGCTCGCTCGGCTGGGTGCGCCAACGCCCGAGGAGGCGGGTATGGTCGATGTCTTCGAGACGATCGAGATCGGCGGCGACCGCGTGACGGTGCTGCGCCAAGAGGAGGGCGAGAAGACCCGAACGGCTACGATTGTGCTTCGCGGTGCGACGGCCAACTACCTCGACGACCTCGAGCGATCGCTCGACGACGGAATCAACACCGTCCGTATCCTCATGCGCGATGGCCGCCTCGTTCCCGGAGCGGGCGCCACCGAGATCGAGCTCGCCAAGCGCGTGACGACCTTTGGAGGCAAGACGGCTGGTCTCGCTCAACACTCCATCAAGCGATGGGCCGAGTCGCTCGAGGTCATCCCCCGCACACTGGCCGAGAACGCGGGCCTCAATGCCGAGGACGTCGTGTCGGCGCTGTACAAGGCGCACGGGGAGGGACAGGGCGATGCGGGCGTGGACATTGAGAGCGAGACCGACGGCGTCAAGAGCGCAAAGGAGCTGAACGTGTTTGACTCGTACGCGTCGAAAGACTGGGCGATCAAGCTGGCAACCGAGGCGGCGATTAGCGTATTGAAGGTGGACAGCATCATCGTCAGCAAACAGGCGGGTATTGCGCCACCGAAGCAGAGCGGGCACTGGGACGATGACTAGTGCGGGCGAGTGCGTGTGCAGTCAACATGCATGGATGACCAGGTTCGGATGATGGGCCGTTGCATTGGCAGTCTCAAGATGCAAGGCGCGCTATGGATGTTGTCGATGAAGATGCATGAGTCCTACGCTACACATGTAGGCCATCGGCCTATCGCTCTTGTTGCATTTCTATCTAGCTGACCAGCACATTCGCGTTGCATCGGAGCAGCAGACCCTTCCCGCCCTCCTCATCACCTCCTGATCTCGTGGCTCTTCTCGACTGGTTGCCGCATCGCGCCCATGCTCCTCTTCCTCGCTCCATCGTCCAATACACTCGCCGCTCCGACAAGATGCGGCACGCCATTCTCCGGCTGCACAGCGCCCGGCGCGGCCATTGCGGCCGCGCCCAGGTCTGACGGCCTGGTCGTCATGCCGGGACGGTCGCTGACGGTAGTAGCAGCGGCACTTCCGGGACCAGCGTCTCCTGAGCGGGACTTGAGGTGCGTGGGCGTGGCAGCAGGGGCATGCCGACCGTGGTTGATCAGCGTCAGCTCTTCGAGGAGGGTAGCATGTCGGTAGGCGAGCCGGATGGTCGGGACATTCGTCTGCGGTCAGCCCATCGCCCGTTTTGCACGTGATTGCGCGACCCTACCTTGTGAATATCGTTACCGGCCGATCCCGGCAAGTACCACTTATGCCCGATCCAGTGCTTCTTCACCTGCATCTCCCACCCACTCTGCACGACAGAGTTGCGCGCAAGCTCGCACATGTCGGCCGGTGTGAGCTTGTAGATCTGCGCGGCACATGAATACTCCTCGAGCAAGTGCGACGCGGTGAAGTGGAACTGCAGCGGGTCGTCTGCGCGTCAGCTGAAGCTGCACTTGGAAATGCGACGCTAAAAGCTGACCAGTCGAGAGCGAAACGTTCAAGCCGGTGCGGAAAAAGTCCTTGAAGGGGTTGCGCTCGTAGGTCAAGAACAAGGCGTTGTTACTCAGAGGGGACATGGCGAGCCCGATCTGTTTCAGGTAGAACAGATACTGCAAGGCCGGGACCTTTCGGAGAAGGATACCGTGCGAGATCGAGTGAGCGGTCAAGAAGGCGGACGAGAGGTGGTCCGGGTCTCCGGCTTCACCACAGTGCGGGCGGAGCACAAAAGTGTCTGCGCTGTGAGCTTGGTTCGATCCCTGTTGACTCACTGAAGCCGCGCGATCTTCGCCAGGCGTTCAAGCTTGCCATGTTGGCGTACATGTAGTAGATCCTGGGCGTCAGACTCGTTCAGCGTAGACGACGTACCAGTAAGAGTACGGCGGGCTCTGCGTCGTGTTCCACATGGATGCGGTCGGGAACTTGCGGTACAACCGCTTCTCCGGCTTGGACTCGTCGTCGACACTGTCGAAGCCGACCACTCGCTGAAGGAAGACGTGCAATTCCGGGTGCGAGGACGGATCTTTGGTCACTTCGAACAAGGGCTGGAACACATCTGTTCGTCAGCGCAGAGCATGAAGGCGACAACTGACTTTTAACAACATCCTCAAACGTCTGCACCTGACTCGTCTTCTTGTACACCTCGTACAGCCGCGGTACCTGAATAAGCCACCTGACATTGTGCGAAAGCAGCTTGTTGTTGATGACCCATTTGGCAAGCTTGTCCCACTCATTGACGTTGCTACATATCAGCTCATGCTCTGTACATACAAACGCACCGGCCGTAGATCGACAAGCGCCACTCGGACACCTGATACTTGCTCTGTTCCAAGTCGGCAATGAGCTCTGGTCATCAGCACTGCCGCAAGGTCCCGCTCTAGCTGAGGCGTTGGCCCGCCGACTCACCTTGAGTCAACTCAGCGAGATATTTCCCCTTGAGCAGGTTGTCCGTCTTGAGGAAGATTTCTCGGAGACGGGACGACCCAGTTGGGTTGTACCGATCATTGAACCTATCGAAACGGTGAAACTCTTGATGCGCGTGCATGTCCAGCGTGTCGATGGAAAGATCGTATGCAGTCAAGTTGAGCGACTCGAACACCTCTTGGAGGGTCAAGTCCTTGCCGTCACGGTGAATGACAATCTCCTGCCAGTCAGCTGATGCTCCGGTTCGCAATCCGACGATTCACGTTCGGGGCTTTCTTGAGCTTCGACTTGATGAATCGCAAAAGATGCTTCTGGTTCATACTGGCCGAATGGTGAATGTGCGTGTCGACCTTTCGGACGTTGTAGAAATCCCTGACAATCAGCGCGCACCGTGGCAATCAAGGCCAGGACATGCCTGTGAGGTACAGCCTGTCGTCAGCTACATCCAGATACGGTACAAGCCCACCTTCATATCCGCTAGCTCCTGGTATTCGTTCAACAAGCAGTACAGACTCCACTTGCTAGCGAGGTACTTGAGTCGTCGAAAAGCAAATGACTTGGCCGGGCCGTCCGAGCACACGCCGAGCAAGTACTCGAGATCGGTATAGTATTCGCGAAGCGACGGGACGCGCGACAACTTTTCCTTGCCCTTGCCCTTGACATCCTCCGCAGTGACCGCCGCCTCCACCATCTCAGCAGTCTCCGCAAAGACCTCGAACACCCCTTCGTCGTTCAGCGCAAATGTCCGCGCATCCCCCGCTGGGATCTCGCACTCCTCCATCCTGAAGGCTTGCGAGTCTCGACCGCCGCTGGAAGTCCCGGCCCCGCCCAGCCCGGCTGTCTTGGACGAGCTCTCCTCGACCTTGACACCGTCCTCCGCAGGCTTCCAGTGCCAGTGTGGCGGCGGTGGCGGCGGATAGATCTTCCATGCCGGTGTGGCTGGCTGTTCGCCCGTCGGGCCCGTCTCACAGCTTTCAGGGTCGATATCGGCCTTGAGGCCCGCAATGTCAGCGGCGGAGGATGGGCTGAAGCCGCAAAATTGCCCGTCAAGGTCACGAGGGTTATCGCCGAGTCGCTGATTCGATAGCTCCATGTACTTGTCGCGGAGCTCGAGGCATTTGGCAAAGGAGGCGCTGGGAGTGAGTTATGTTGCCAGACTCAGACGGACAACTCACTAGAGTGCTTCAAGTTCGGAGCCGACACCGGGTTCTGCAAAGGCGAGAATTCGAAGAGAGATCAGCAATTCTTCAGACAGGATGTCACTGAAGGATGCAATAAGGGACGGAGGCGAATGGAGGCTGTCGAGAGGGGTGGAGAGGCAGGTCGAAGGGGATGGGAAGCCAGAGAGCAAGGTACAAGGGTTGCAGACTCCACGAATGGCTGGAGGGGTCATACGAACGAGCGAAGATCGCCCGACATATGCCTTTGTACCGTATGGTTTGTCCGCATGCCCAGGGGGTCGCATGGCGATGCACATGCTTCTCTTTGGGTGATGGGCGAGGATACAAGGATGAGTCGAATCTACACGCCGTCGAGGTGCAATGACGACCACATGCGTCGCCGCGCATGTCTCCAAGCCTGACCAGACACGCCGAAGGGTGATGTTGCGCACCGGCAAGCAGGCGTGTGGGGACGTGAGGAATGTTGCGCTCACTCACCTGGCTCCGCCACGACAGCCGTGTTCTTATCCCCCGTTCCCGGGCCCAAGTTCAGATGAGCCACACCGGCAAGACCGCTCCTCTCTCCTAGCATGCGCTCCCTCTCCTCCTCCTCGAGATCCAGCCGCTCCTGCTCGTCCAGCTCCGTCCGGTGGATCAACGTTGGCGCCGGGTCAAGGTCGCCGTCCTCCGGACCACTAGGCGAAAGCATCGACGACCCGGGAAAGCCTCGATCAGTCCAAGATTTCCCTTCCTTTACCTCCTCTCCGCCTGCACGAGCCTCCCCGGCAGGTATGGTCATGCCCCTTGGGTGGAAGGCCGAGGGGCTAGCATCGATTGTCTGACTGCTGGGGACAGTCTCGCTGGGAGCAGTCTTGGTGCGGAGCGTCCGGGTGCCGTCCAGGGACGCGACGCTAGAGACCGATTCGGACAGGGCGGGAGCTGTCTCTTCTATACATTTTCCCCGCCCCCCAG